>JAVYIG010009622.1:0-76583 GCA_035222895.1 Strongylocentrotus droebachiensis | reverse complement strand
AATAAAATCTAGGAGTAAAAAAAAGATGCACCATGTCATTTTATGTAAATATAACGAATTTATTTATTATGGGTTATGAAGCAACACCTTCACCTCATACTTTTTTTTCATATACAAAAAACATTTATTCAGATTGCTTAACTGTTTTATTGTGTTATTAATTTGCATAGAAGATATGCTTATACTGTAAAAAATGTTAGTTATTATAATATTGTATCCGAAAATATCCATATGAAGTTTTACTGTCACCTTTTCCTTCTTTTATATTGAAAAATCTACCGTTTTTTCTTCTTCCAAATGGCTGAATTGTATCACAATTTGTATACGTAATTGTACTATATATTAGTTTAATTGGATACTCATGGAAAATATTTTTAAAATATGTCTGTGTTTATAATGTATGTGACAATGTACTATGTTTATACTGTAAGAACTGTTCCTCTTTATCATTTTGTATAATTATGAAAATCTGAATAAAGGCAAAACTGAAAGCTTTTTTTTTTAAATAAATAAATAAATTGAGCTCGTGGGGAGAAGGCAAGGTTAAGAAGAAGAAGAAGAAGAAGAAGAAGAAGAGGAGGAAGAAGAAGATGATAATGAAAAAATAAGAAGAAGAATTAGGAAGAAAATAAATGGAGAAGAAGAAGGAAAAGATGAAGAAGAAGAAGAAGAATTGAGAAGAAGAAAAAGAAAACGGAGAAGAAGAAGAAGAAGAAGAAGAAAAGGAAGAAGAAGAAGAAGAAAAGGAAGAAGAAGAAGAAGAAGAAGAAGAAGAAATGAGGAAGGGGAAGAGGATTAAAAAAGAAGAAGAGGAGGAGAAGGAGAACATATACTATTATTAGGCCTATAAAGTATAGGCCTACAGGAAAATTAAAAGAAACATACTCTAAAATTGTCGTCAGTCACTTCAAATGGAATACCATTGTCGATTTTGTTCTTATATTAATGTAAATTTATAAAGGTATTTTCCAAAGGCATTGTAGATGATGATTAAAAAAAGATAAATATTGAATAAATCACATTGCACTGATATTGGCGCTGGCATAATGTTGTTTACATAATACACCAATTATTCACATATTGAAGCAAGCGACCATAAATATGTCAAAATATTATGGTATCCTTGATGGTATATGAGGCACTGTTTGGTTTAGGGTTTGGAACTTGTGTTAATGGTTTTTTTTAAAGAGCCTAAGGCAGATTTCATTTAAATGTGAATGAGTTACAGCCGATGGTTAGAGCCCATTTCGATCCGTGATCTTCAAGTCCAACATGATAAGGAAGGGGGGATGTCTCATATAATTTAAGGATATTTAAAGTTTGTATTTTGACTATTTCCCTCCGCAGCGATAATAATAATAATAAATTACATTTATAAAGCGCTTAATACAATGTTTCTAAGCGCTTAACATACAAGTAAGGTATAACATAAAATAAACATACAGCAATAATAATACAAATTCTAATAATAACATTACAGATAATTAAAACTGCCCTATAAATTACTATTACCGGTAAACAAAAAATACTTCAAACTTGCCTTAAAAGACTCTACAGATGGGGATTGACGAATAATAATCGGTAAACTGTTCCATAATTTAGGGGCTGCAATAGCAAAAGTACGATCTCCGTAACGGGTATTGGTTCGGGGACCAGGGGCGTATTGGAAATTAGCATGTGTAGTTGACCGTAATGAACGTGATGGAACAAGAGGTTTGAGAAGGTCGTTTAAATATGATGGAGCATAACCATGTTTAATTTTGAATACTAACAAAAGAATCTTAAATTGAATGCGAGTTAAAATAGGTAGCCAATGGAGAGATCTAAGAATAGGAGTTATGTGTTCATATTTTCTGGTTTTGGTAATGAGACGGGCTGCCATGTTCTGAATACGTTGGAGTGGAGAAATGGTGGAATCTGGTAAGCCAAAGTACAATCCGTTACAATAATCTAAATGGGAAGTCACAAAAGCGTGGATCAATCAATTTTAGCCATCTAAGCTTGCATACATCGTTCCCTGTATTTGTCATTGTTTTGTGTAATTTTGTTTTTCATCATTTCATGATCATGATATAAATATTTAGTATGATATCAGTTCTGATAATCTTTCAGCTTTTATTAGTCGATGTCCTGTGGAAACTGTTAGCACATCATAGGCCAATTTGTGCAACATTATTTCAATTCCTATGCTTTCATAGTATTATAGGGCCTACTTGACAAGTAATGATGGTCATTTAAAAAAATCCAGATAGGCAATATGAGAACATGTCCCACATGATACATCTGATAAAGGATCGAATAACGTGATTTCCTCAGGAGTATTTGAGACCTCAAGCGCTACTCAACATACAATTATAATTTTGCTCAAACTCTCAAAATAATATTTTTTAATTAAATTAAAGTCACAAAACTCCGACAACGTCAACAACTTATTATAAATTACAAATCTATTTGTAATTATAGCATCAAGAACAGCGGAAATATAATTAATAAAACTATTTATGCAATTTATTTCTCAATTATCTTTCTCTGCTACTTCTTTCTTCCTAGAGGATCATTCCATGATCATGTCCGAAACACTAAAATCAGTCGCATGCTGTATTATTGTGCTTTGTCAATAAGAATGGAGTATAATATAGGCCTACCTCCATTGAAAGAATGTAATTAAAGAATTTAAAGTCCGTAAAATTCGAATTGATTGATTGTCAAAAGTTATTTTCACAGAAGATGGAGTAGAATCGATGTTATGTTCAGGACCAGGGACCCTACCCCCCCCCCCCCTCCAACCCCTTCTGTTCCTCTGATATACCCCTCCTCCCCCATATTAAGTAAGCTTCTCAAGATACCACACGGCACACCCACTTTAATAAAGTGCCGCACGCCCATTTTATTGATGAACATCCAGATTAAGTATAACTTATACATATATAGTCTAAGGCAAACATTTCTTGAAGAAAAGAAGTTGCCAGAAAAAGAAAAAGATCAATCATAATTTATTTTAAATCAACAGAAACAAAAATCAAGAAGACCTCGACCTTACATTGGCACATGAAGCTGGATTAAAACAAAACCGTGTATGTTTCATCATGCGTGCAGCATGTGATAAATCAGTCGATAACTTCAGTTAGTTGGAAGTTAATCAGCAAAATATTTTTCTTGCCACTGTACTGGGAGCAAAATTGCTGAGGTATGACAGACTATTTCAAGTTATTTTTGTTATGTTTTATTTTAATACTTCATTAGTAGGCTTTCTCAATTTTTTAATTTGAATTTGAGTTAACAATTTTCAGGCAAAACCGTGCGTTTTGGGAGTTAATAAACGAGAGAGCGGTTGTTGACTTCGACCGCATAATTTACTTCGGTCCCGTACGTGATTTTCTACGTAGGGTCTAACTTTAGTCTTAAAGAACCTTTTTTTATTTTATAAATATAAAATTATTGTCGCATTGACCATGTTCAACATGTTGACATTGTTATTGACACGACGTGACTGCTTAATCACTCATACTAGGAGCATTAATATAGTTTGTGTGGGATTAAGAAAAGAAATCAACTGAATTATTCCAGTCATTTCCGGTTTCAAAATGATTTTAGAATAGATCTAGTCTACGTTAGATCTTCATCTAGACTAGGTCTAGACCGAATTTTCCGTCTCTTTCGTTCGTTAGCCTCTTATTGGGGTAGGGTCGGATAGAAAGCTAGATAGAAAGGTTAGATAGAAAGCTAGATAGCGCCCTCGCGCTGCGTGGACGTGTTTTTCACAGGCTCTCTCAATCCGGTCAACTTTTCGGGAAAAATTTCATATCTTCACTGGAAAATTATACTTTTCTTCTGGAAGTTGGTTTCATTGCATATATGTTCAGGATATTGGATCCATAAGCGTGGTGAATTGGATTATACAGAATAAGGTAGGCACACGCACGCCGGGATTTGATTTTCCCGCCTCCCCCTAACACCCAATCATGTCGACTTCCGCTCCGGAGGTCGACAGTTTCAACCTGGACGAGGAGTTTCGGACAGTCACGTATGGCAAGAAACGCCAAAATAAACGAAAACGTGAAGGAAGTCTGACTGTAGAATCTATCTCCCTCAGAACGGACTCCTCGACCAGTTCAGATTCAGACACCTCACGAAATACTGACTACAAAACCCCCTCCTCTAACCGCACCACTTCCATCCATAGCACCCAACTTTTGAAAACCCTGATAGTCCCAATAGACAAGACCAAATCCTTAAAGAACGTAACCCCTAAAGCAATAGCTACATCAATCAAAGAATGTGTGGGACAAACACCCATGATTGAGTTTATCAAACACACGTACTCCGGAATTCTTGTTCAGTGCAAGACCCAAAAACAACATCGAAACCTTAACCAAATCCAATCAATCGGTAACATTCCAGTTAAAGTACAAGAGAAGATCGTGGGTGTAAAAGGAGTCATTTCAGGGATCCCGGTAGACATGACAGAGAAAGAGATAGAACAAGAGCTGAAATGCCAAAAAGTTATAGCAGTTAAAAGAATCATGAAGAAAAGAAAAGAAAACAAAGGAAATGAAAACGAAACAAATCAGCCAGAGTACTTTCCGACTAGAAGTGTCATTTTGACTTTTAACTCAGAACTTCCAGAAAAGGTTTCTATGTTTTTTCAGACATTCAGAGTCTCGTTATATATCCCACTCGTTCCCAGGTGTTACAGATGCCAAATGTTTGGTCATGGCATTGCTCATTGTAGATCGAAGTTGAGATGCGTTCGCTGTGGAGATCCCCACACTTTCGAACAATGCCAAAGAAAAGAAAATCCAAAATGTGTAAATTGTGGAGAAGCCCACTCCGCTGCCTATAATGGCTGCAAAGAAGCTAAAAAGGCAAAACAGGTCCAGCAATTCAAATGCGAAAACAAACTAACTTACGCACAAGCCTCGAAGGCATGGAACGAAAAACAACGTCATGATCAAAATTCCAACCCTATCCCAGAACCCATTCAAAAGAGCGCTCAACAACAGAGTGCACATCAACCCCAAACAAACAAAGAGTCTCCCCCCAATTACGAACCCCCTACCAAAGTTTCAAGTGCTCCACATTATGAACAACCATCCAAAGTTCCCTCTTCCTTATACTCCCAAGATCAAAATCAATCAAACAGAAATACAAAACTCGCGGGGAACGCAAATTTAACAAATACTTATGTCAGAAATGGAAACGCCTCAACATCAGAACGAAATGAACAAATATTGCACTCTATTGTACAATTGATAATGATTTTTGAAAAAGATAAAAGAGAAGTTGATATTATTGAGCTGGTTAAAGTAGCAGCGGAAATACTACTTTACAAAAGATTGAATCACGAGCAGTATGATGGGTGCAGTTAGTTATTTAACAACAATAGCTGTGCTTTCCATTCTTCAATGGAACGCACAAGGCATGTCCGCACATGGACATGAGCTCTTAAAATTTGTAGACTGTAATAATAGAACAAATAAAATAATTCATTTAATCTGTATCCAAGAGACTTGGTTCAATGACACGAGGAACTTAACCCTTCCAGGCTATACTTGTATCCCCAAAAACAGAAAATCCCAATATCGAGGTGGATGTGCTTTTTATGTTCATGACTCTATCCAATACAATCACTCCTCTAGAGATGAGACAGATTTAGAATTACAATCCATAGAATTATACGTAGCTGATTCTATTTATCGAGTTGTGAATTTTTATAACCCATGCAAACAACTAAACCAAATTATCATGCAAGAACTTCAAAAAAGCATCCAAGAATACGATAAATATATCATCGTAGGAGACTTTAACTCACACAATACTTTATGGGGGAGTGAAAAAACGGACCCCAATGGCAAGATCATTGAAAACTTCATAAACGAAAAAAATATGGTTTTATTAAATGATGGGTCCGGAACAAGAATGGATCCGAAGAACGCAAAAGTATCAGTTTTAGATCTATCAATTACGTCCCCCCTCTTATCTGGCAGATGCGAGTGGCGCGCTTTACAAAACAAATTTGGAAGCGATCATTACCCAATCTCTATTCATATCATACTAGATAAAAAGCACATCGATAATAAACAAGACGAAATGGAAGATATCAGATGGTCCTTTCGGAACATGAACTGGACACTTTTCTCGGCAGAGTGTGAAAAAATGTTTCATCGGGAAAACGAAAAAAAAGTAAGTGAAGACCCAACAGAGTTATATCTACACTTTATCAGTACGATCACCGAGGTTATTCAGAAAACCTATCCAAAAAAAGGTAAACGACAACGAAAACCCATCCCTTGGTGGAATAAGGAGTGCTCAGATAAAATAAAGGAGAGAAATAGAGCTAAAAAGAAACTAAATAGAACAATATCGATTGAGAATTTAAACGACTTTTTGAAGAAGAAGGCAGAGACGCAGAAATTCCTTCGTCAATGTGAACAACTATACTGGAACAACTTCTGCCAGAAACTTAATCGATTTGTCCCAGAATCTAACATCTGGAAATGCATTAAAAGATTGAATGGCATACAAACCAAAACAAAAAGAATTCCAGTACTGAAAGACAAAGAAAGGATTATGCAGTCGGACCAAGACAAGGCGGAGTTACTTGGAGGTTTCTTTCATACAATTTTTACTACAGAAGCGCCAAAATCAACAGAAAAAACCCGAAGTTGGCAGCCGAATCAGGAAATTAAGGATAATACATTAAAGGAAAGTAAAGTACATACTCTGAATGGGGCATTCGGACTAGCAGAATTCAATAGAGCCATCGAAAAGAAAAGAAATTCTGCTCCTGGAAAAGACAGAATACCGTATTCAGTTTACCAAAACTTGCCCCTTGTGGCGAGGGAGTACGTACTACATTTCATTAATTTAATCTGGGAATCCAACCAAATCCCACCCCAACTTAAACACGCGATATTGGTCCCAGTCCTAAAACAGAACGGAAATGCAAGTGAGGCATCATCATATCGACCCATAGCGTTATCGCCATGTCTCATAAAAATCATGGAAACGATGATTAAAACAAGACTTGATTGGTTTCTAGAGAAACATGAGATATTACCTACTTTTATGAGTGGGTTCAGAAGAGGCCGTAGTATAACAGACAATATAGTAAATCTTGAAAACGATGTCCAGAAGAGTATAAATAATAAAGAGCATACTTTAGCCGTCTTCTTAGACATAAATAAGGCATATGATACAGTATGGATAGAAGGCCTAATTCACAAACTAGGAAATATAGGTATTCAAGGAAACATGCTTAGATTTCTTCACAACTTTTTAAAAGACCGCACTTATCAGGTACGCGTTGGTAGACAACTATCGCACGAGTTCAAGATGGAGAGAGGTCTCCCGCAAGGTAGCATACTGAGTCCCACACTCTTTAACATAATGCTCAACGATATCCCAACAGACCCTTCGATAAAAATATCCTTGTATGCCGATGATTGCGCGATATGGATCTCATGCAGCAATATTCCTTTCATTACCAAAAAAATACAAAATTATATTGATGACCTACATAGCTGGTTCACGTCCTGGGGTCTCCAACTGTCCCTAAAAAAGACTGTCCCCATACTTTTCACCAAAAGTACCAAAAACCATGAGATAAACCTCACTTTAAACAAAATACCACTAAAATGTGAAAATACACACCGATTCCTAGGTATATTATTTGACAAAAAACTTACCTGGACCCAACATATAGAGTATATATCCACCAGATGCAAGAGAAAGTTAAATATTTTAAGATGTTTAACTGGTACGTCATGGGGCAGTTCATCTAAGTCCTTAATAATGGTTTATAGAGCTTATATTCGCCCCCTTTTGGACTTCGGGTGTGAAGCCTACGACAGTGCATCGGAAAACGTAAAGAAGGTGTTAGATTCGATTCAATACCAATCCTTAAGGATATGTGCAGGTGCCCTACCGGTAACTTCACTAGCGTCTCTCCAAGTAGAAATGGGAGAAGCCCCATTAGATCTTAGGAGACAACAACTAGCCCTAAAATATAAGCACAGCATAGAACAACAACCTAAGCATCCAGTTTTTCCAAGTTTACAACCTTGTTGGCAGTATCAGTATATGAAAGGAAAACAGTGCAACAAACCGTTTGGTTATCGAACAGAAAACTCTAACAAACACCTTTCTGTAGAAAAATTAAAACCCCTAAACTTCCCCCCATGGTTACTAACGGAGCCGGTTATATCAATTGAATTGGCTAGTCAGATAAACAAATCTGATAATCCACTACTTTTGCAACAGAGAAGTTTAGAAATAATAAACACAAAATGGTTCAGCCAACTTCACATATTCACAGATGGGTCCAAACTCCCTAAAGAAGGACGTTGTTCTGCAGCTTTCTATGTTCCTTACTTCGCGTGTAAACAATCAAAGAGATTGTCTGACGGAACATCCTCATATAGAGCTGAGCTGGCGGGGATAATGCTGGCCCTCAATTGGTTACACCAGTTAGATACTTTATATGTAGGATCAGTTATATTCAGCGACTCATTAAGTGCCTTAGTAGCAATAAAGAACAAAAAAGAAGAGAATTTTATTTCAGAAATACTTGTAAGCTTATCCCACCTTAAATTAAAAAATATAAATGTTAGCTTTGAATGGATTCCCTCCCACTGTGGAATAACGGGAAATGAATGTGCGGATTTTCATGCTAAGGCAGCTCTCAGCAAACACATTGAAATAACAAACAGCCTTAATATCTCAGAAGTGAACAGCATTTTAGAGAGGCATTTTACCGAGCTGTGGCAATTAAGATGGCAGGTTTCTCCAAATACACACTACAAAACAATCCAAAAATCGGTTGCACAAACCTTCAATTGCAAACTAGAGCGAGCAAAAGAAAAGATAATACGTCGTTTACGACTTGGACACATCGGTCTTAACGCGGATCTAGGCCGAATAGGAATACATCCAACTGGACACTGTAACTCGTGTCGAGAAGTAGAAACCACTGAACACTTTATAGCAAAGTGCCCGAAATATTTAATTGAAAGATCCATGCTACTCGCTGAAACAGATTGTATAAATCCCGACGATATTTTAAGGCTCTTAAATTCATCAGAAGCTAACATTCAAAACGCTTTATACCGTTTCGTTCTAAGAACGAAACGTTTCAATTAACCCAAAATAATCGAGCATTTTTTTTTTTTTTTTTTTTTTTTTTTTTTTTTTTTTTTTTTTTTTTTTTTTTTTTTTTTTTTTTTTTTTGCACCACCACTCACAAAAGCCCACATTTTGTTTGTTTCCCCTAAAAAGTTTAATTATCCAATGCAACATGTATTATAAACACCACTCTATCACAAAATTGTTTTTCTTTTGATCGAAGATTCATTAAAGTCTGCGAGGTTGCTCAAAGCCAATTTCCCCGGAAAAGTACCCTCTTGATTTTAAAATTGTTGATCAATTCCTTTCTTCTTTCGAGTTTCCAGATTATTAATGTATCCCAAAGGGAGCCCCCTGTCTACACCCGAGAGACAGGACGATGTCTGGACGGTGTCTTAGAACGGACAGGACTACGCGGTAACCTACAGGATACAAAAATCTACATTTTGTCGTATTTTAATTTTTTTTTTTCTCCATCTATTTTCTCTTTCATTTCATTTTAAGGGGGAAAAAAAAGAAAAAGAAAAAAAGAGAGAAGCCTATAATTAAATTATATTTTTGATACTCTTATTTTAAAAAAAAAAGAGAAAGAAAGAAATTAATATTAAAAAGAAAGGCGTTGGTGATAATAGTCAGGTCTTGACTGATTGCCATTACAACAAAAAACAACAACAACAACAACACGGCTCTCTCTTTAGAGACGGAAACCGTCTAGATCTATACACATTCCCGTGATAACGCCACGGCCATTTCAAGTCGTAGGGTTATGCCCCCAAAATCCCCCAAAATGTCATTTTACCTCATGCATTGATTATTTAAAATTAGGAGAAGGTTATACTACCTCGGTTCCACTTACCAACTTGACTGACATAATCCGTTTAATGGACCCTTTTAAGGAAATTATGGGTCAAAATCGACATCCATGTTGAAAATCTTGCAAGCCGTGTTAAACTCTCGCTGCCGGAGTCAGCTAAATCAATCTCTTCCCTTCTAGTCTACGCCGAAGGCAAAATGATTATGAAGGAAAAACTGTGATAACGCCATTACGAACGTGTAGATGGCGCACAGTTTTTCCTTCATAATCATTTTGCCTTCGGCGTAGACTAGAAGGGAAGAGACTAGGCGTTGTGGCGTGCGCCTGTAATCCAGCTAAAAAGTGGAAGTTACAAACTGATTCAGCCGAGGACGCAGGTTCGAAACTGAGTCACGTCTTTCGGATGGTGACGTTTAAAGGTCGGTCCCCAGACGTAAATAATCATATCTGATTGTTACACGTCTGTAAAAACCCAATACACACACACACACAGATTTAGCTGACTCCGGCAGCGAGAGTTTAACACGGCTTGCAAGATTTTCAACATGGATGTCGATTTTGACCCATAATTTCCTTAAAAGGGACCATTAAACGGATTATGTCAGTCAAGTTGGTAAGTGGAACCGAGGTAGTATAACCTTCTCCTAATTTTAAATAATCAATGCATGAGGTAAAATGACATTTTGGGGGATTTTGGGGGCATAACCCTACGACTTGAAATGGCCGTGGCGTTATCACGGGAATGTGTATAGACGGTTTCCGTCTCTAAAGAGAGAGCCGGCCGACCCTACCCCAATAAGAGGCTAACGAACGAAAGAGACGAAAAATTCGGTCTAGACTAGGTCTAGATCTAGAGCCAGGGTAGAGCATCACATTTGAAACTGTTTCAACAATTATTTTTTACTTTTCTCCTATTTTTTTTTCTAAATGAGCTGGATTGTCGCCAGACAATCTATTATTAAAGCAACACCTGCACAGAACTTTGAATCAGAGTAAACATCCTGCACCCAGCCACCCCCTCCCCCAAGTGCATCTTAATGTTTATCTAGACCCTACTGTATGTGAGTGTGTGACTGTGTGTCATGCAGTTTTGAAGATGATTTTTCCCAATTTATATTTTGGGAGTGAGTGGTCAATGTTATTGTAATCATTTGCTTGTCATTGCAGGTTTGCATAGCATGAACCCAAAGATGAGTCTTTCCCCGCCGCAGCAGCAGCAGCAGTTCCCTGCCATGAACTCACCCCAGAGGGCGGGCGGCTCCTCCTCGCTGTCCGTACCGAGTGGGTCCTCTAGCCGCATCAAGGCTGCCCTGAAGCCTGGCCGGTCCCTGATGGACTGGGTCCGGCTAGGCAAGCAGCAGGGCAAGAAGCTGAATGGCGTCCAGGGCCAGAAGATGGACGTCTCTGAAGAAGAGCTGGCCAAGCATAACAAGATTGATGATGGCTGGCTGGCAATCAGAGGTGAGTTCTCCTTCTGCTTCTTCTTTCCCTCTTTCTTCTCTTCTTCCTCCTCCTTCTCTTCTTCTTCCTCCTCCTTCTCTTCCTCCTCTTCTTCCTCTTCTTCCTCTTCTTCCTCTTCCTCCTCTTCTTCCTCTTCTTCCTCTTCCGCCTCTTCCTCCTCTTCCTCCTCCTCTTCCTCCTCCTCCTCCTCTTCTTCTTCCCCTTCTTCCTCCTCTTCCTCCTCTTCCTCTTCCTCTTCTTCCTTTTCTTTCTTTTCTTCCTCCTCTTCCTCCTCTTCCTCCTCATTCTCTTCTTTTTCTTCTCCTCTTCCCTGTCTTCTTCTCCTCCTCTTCCTCCTCCTCTTCCTCCTCCTCTTCCTCCTCTTCCTCTTCTTCCTCTTTCTCTTCTCCCTTCTCCTGGTCTTCCTTCTCCTCCTTTGCCTGTTCCTTCTTATCTCAATTTTTTCTGCCTCCTTCAATCCTAAAGATTTTTGCACTTTAAACTCACATGTATATGTATGGTGTTTGCATCACAGTTAGCAATGTGTTTGGATATCTTACAGACCTCTTGGTGCAGTTCGCAGGGAAAATAGTAGTGGTGTCTTGGTAGAGTGGTTTTAACTCTTTATCCACTATGGATTTAATTCCTAGGTTCAAACAATTGTATTTAGTAGTTTTTACATTTTGTGTGTGTGTGTGAAAAGTCTACTATGGTGGTGCAGTGTTTGTTCCATAAGTTGACCAAGGCAGATAAAGAGTTGAATTCTTGACTGGATGTACAAATATTGCGAGTTCCACCAATGCCCCGCACCAACTTCTTCTGGCAAGACCTTAAATCTACATTTGCCACTCTCTACCCAGGTGTTAAATGGGTTTCCGGTAGGATGTGAACGTCTCTAAGATGGCGCCTAGCTGGAATGCGCCCCAGGGAGTGGAGAATACATTTTGCATACAATGTGTATGGGCAAGCCTGAATTTATACACCTGTATATCTGTAAAGAGCTTTAATAGAGACATTATCTTTATTAAGCAGTACAGATATAAACATGGAATATTACTGTAATATACATTCATTTTATTTTATTCATTTTTATTTCAAGGTACATGTACATGTACGTGTACGTATAATCAAAGTAGAAATGACAACACAGAGCATAACATGAAAGAGTTACAAGACAGTGAAAATGCCACCAGCGGACGCCTGAGGATTACCTAAAAGAATTTCCATTCTGTCATGAGGTTCTCCACGTCCGCTGGTGTTACATGTGAATAGATGTAAGAAGTAATGGTAAAATAACATAACATAACAGAATCCAAGTACATCCATCAAGCATAATAACTTTATGAAAGATTGCATGTATGTTGAACTTTGTGGCATGAAGAAAATAACAATCATACGGCATGTGAACAAACACAAAGCGCAACATCAATATATGAATACATTTGCCAACGTTTAATGGCATAATGTAACTCAAGGAATAATGCCATTAAACCTGGACCCAGGTGCAGTACAGGTTTAATGGCATTATTCTTTGAGTTACATTGTACACTGACTGTAGTTGCCGAAGCTAAAGCCAGGATAAAATTCCAATACACTTTGAAAGTAGGAAATACATTTAGGGACATAACGCGATGGTAATGCAATCATAATGCAATCATACTACTACCCTAATGCAATATTTGCTATGAGATTACAACATTACGTGTACGTGCAGGTATGAGTCTGGTGGCACAGACTCCAACACAAGCAAAATAGTAAAGTCCAGAAGGGAGTTTCAATAGTTGCCATGTCAATAAAGGAGTACAAGTTTTAGATACCATGTCACATATTTTTGTTTTTGTTTCCAAAGAATAAAAGACAAAGAAAACAAGCATTTTTAGTCAAGCTGAATTGAGCTTCACAATTGTACAGTTTGTTAAAGTGTTAGTCAACATCCCTGATTCTTCAAGTGTGTACAAGACTAACTAAAAAAGTAACTATATATAATTGCAAACTAACAGAACAAAGCATAAGGCAAACAAAACGGGCATTAGGCAAGAACTGTTTTGGCCGAGTCAAGCTATGCTGATGGCTATCAGCTTGAGAAAGTCATTGGTATATACATGTGTATGTACATGTAATAGTGAAATCTTAAATGCATTGATAAAGAAAATTGTAACAAAAGGTTGTTTCCCATACTTTGCAAAGCATTTTTTAGATTGTATTGTGAAATCATGAACATAAATTGACATAAAGTATCATTTGATTTGATTTTTTTTCTGAGTCAAGCTATGCTATTGCTATTAGCTTGATGTTTAGAGAGGTCCTCAAGGCTTATTGTAACAAAAGGTTGTGAAGGGTGAAAATTGCACAATCCATTGATTCATATGAGTCACATTAACTTTTTTTTGCGGAGTCACTCTACTCCAATTCAGGCTTCAGATTGAATTTGTTGAGAACCAGAAGAAGCTTTGAGTTACTTTGTCGTAAAACTTTATGCCTTTTTTGCTAACAACTGATAATAATGTATGTTGTGGCTCAGACAGTATGTGATATATTTGGCTCTGAATGTTTTAGTTTTCATGTTGGTATGTTAACTGTATGCTAGTAAGCCAGGGCTGTTTCACAAAGATCCTAAGAGAAACTTAAAGTTGGACTTAAACATTATGGAGAGTCATTTCTAGCTTCAAAATAAAAATATATTCAATAGCAAAAATTCAAGTATTTTAGCCTTTTTGTAGATTCCACATCAAGAACATGAAATATCCTTGACAATAGAAAATATGAATGAATCAACATTTTACATGTACCGGTATGCCTTTTATTTTAAAATAACTTTTAAAAAATATTTTCACAGATGCCAACGGTTTTCCATAATTGTTAAGTTCAACTTCGGATCTTTGAGAAACACCCCCTGTACTATTTGATCAAAATGCAGTCTTTAGAAATTGCATGTTTACATCATCTGTAAATGAAGGTGAAAACAACTCATGGGCAGAGAGAGGTTGACACACCTGTGCTCAAGTTTGACTTTGTTTCTATGTGTAAATAATCTTTGAAGGCTTCAATGGTAATGAGCAAGGTTTGCGGTTGCACCACGTATTCTTTGGACAGGGTTAGTTGGCCCTGAAAAAGAGATACATGTAGAGCGTGAGAGGGCCCCTTTCAGGGCCAACTAACTCTATTGAAAGAATACGTGTCTGTATGTTTTCCTTTATATTCTTCATGAACGCTCTGTAATTGTTAAACAAAGTTCAGTTCAGGGACCTGTTTCACAAAGCCTTTTTTTAATGACAAATGACATTTAAATCAGGCCCACTAACTCTGTCGAAAGAAATTTACGTGGTGTAACCGCAAACCTTGCTCAAAAGTGTATGTTATCCTTTATGTTTTTCATGAATGCTCGTACTTAATTGTTATACAAAGTTCAGTTCAGGGACCTGTTTCCAAAAGCCTTTTTTGAATGACAACTAAATGACATTTAAATCAGTGACAAATCTGCTGATAGTGAATAAACCAATCAGAAGCAAGGATTTCACCAGCTTTGAACAAAAACTGTCATTTGTCACTGATGATAAGTTTTGTGAAACTGCAATAGGCCTGGTTTCACTTTCTCAAAATTGCCAAATATCCAGCTATTTGAACTATCCCGATCGCAAACTATCCAGCTAATTTGCATCTTCATCAGACCGAAGTAGCAATTAGCGGGATATTTGGTCGGGATTGTCATCCCAAGATATCTTGGGATAGTTTGCAAAATATCCCACTATTTGGCAAAATATCCAGCTATTTGTCCTGTGCGTTTTCACCAGACCGAAGACTCGCCCTATGCGCTAACGCTGAGCAAACTATCTCGAGCTAATTTCTCAAAGTCGAGTTTCAAGTTTCGAGGTCGAATCTCGAGTTGATGAAGATGCGATTTGTAACTTCGGGATTATTTTCCAAATCAGAAATAGCAGGCTATTTGGCAATCTCGAGATGATGAAGACGCGCCTATTGTGTCTCTGTGGGTAATTGGATCCCTTGATACAGCCAATTTTATTGAGTTACACTTACAGATCACTGTATGCCACACTCTTCTACATGTACATGTGGGTCATTTCACGTTAAGTGTACACTTTTTTTCTCACTGGGGGTCAAAAATGAAAATTGTTGTTAGAGCAAAAGATGCACAGATTCTGAAAGTTTG
The DNA here is from genome assembly GCA_035222895.1 of Strongylocentrotus droebachiensis. Taxonomy (NCBI): domain Eukaryota; kingdom Metazoa; phylum Echinodermata; class Echinoidea; order Camarodonta; family Strongylocentrotidae; genus Strongylocentrotus; species Strongylocentrotus droebachiensis. The sequence continues at coordinate 61,038 of JAVYIG010009622.1, read as the reverse complement.
GGGTATATGTCAGAAATGTGTAAAATTATAGAGCGTCAAGTCCATGTTTACATATAGAAATATTCGATTGAAATACAGTAACAAAAATAGGCGTTTGGAGAGGACATTTTGTTTAACAAAGAACACATCAGCTTTATTATACCTGTAAATGGTATACACATAGTTTTCTGTACTTTTATATGCCTTTTTATACTTATCAGATGTTGATGCACTTATTTCCTATTCACTTAAGCCATATTTTGCCATAAAATTAGTGTATTTTATAGGAAACTGAATTATGGGGAGGTTGAATTTATTTAATGACATGAGAATTTCTTGTCCTTCTTCTTATATAGACTTCAAATTTGGTATACAGTGTTGCATTTATGTCTAAATTATTTGATGCTGTGTAAAAAAAAACAAGTGAATGCAAGTTTTAATCAAATATGAGCTTCCAAACTTAATTCATTGACGTGTTTTGGAGAGGACATTTGTTTAACAACAAATCTTAGCAATATGAACTCTTATTATATTAGTTGATATGTAAATTGCTATGCATCATTCATTTCTAACATTTCTGTAAGAACATGGCAATAGATTATTGGAACATTATATGAGCCAAGTGACATATATTGGAGAGGATAAACTTCAAATTATTCACCATCATTACAACTCCAACTTTATCTCAGAATATATGGCGTGAAAGTTTTGTTATTCATACATTGTTTCATGTTATTTAAACAGTATTTTACAATAAAAACAATACTGATATTGTCTATTGATACACCAGTTTTTATATACAAGTCTTATTATTTATTTTTTTTATAATCCAAACTCTCAAAGAGTGACTCGTTGATATACATTGTATGTTATGGAGAGGACACTTTGTTTAACAGTGACATCTGAATGTTTAAATGCAATTTACTTTTTTTGTAATCAATACATTCACCAGTCTTTATTTTTGATTTTCATATACCAAGTTAGATAACGCAATATAAGGTAGGAAATGTCCCGATACCATGCATATTGTCAATTAAACTAGTATTTATAGTGAGTAATAAGCACAAAAAAAAATCTTACTTTAAATTCCTGCAAAAAACAATATGAGAATATAGGTTTCCATAATTGTTGGTATAACTGATCAGAAAGTCCTAACTGATAAATGAATAACAGGTACTGTAACAAGTTACTTGCTTGTCTTTAAAACCGTTCTATTTCTCAACAGTAACAAGACACTTCTTGTCTTTAACAACTTTTTTTTTCTTAACAGATAACAAGGCACTTGCTTGTCTTTAACACAGTTCTTTTTTAAACAGATAACAAAACAATTGTCTTTAACAACTTTTTTTTCTTCACAGATAACAAGGCACTTGCTTGCAGCAAGTGAAAACGATTTCGTTTAATAACATTATGGAAATGCAAGCATTTAATTAAACAAACAGAACTTTTTTTTTATTCCTGGCTCATTTTTCCTGATTAAGGTTTCATATAAAGAGGTAGAAAATGAAATTTCTAGAAATGTGATTTTCTCTTTGAAATTCAGATACAGTTCGCCAAATGATTTTTTTTTGGTAACCCTTTCTTCAAATTGTTTTAAAGCGCTCGTGTGTTAAATTTGCAACATGTGAATCAAATGAAAGAAGGGGATCTCAGCTTTACAAATATGTGTCATTTATTAATTATAATTGAGATTAAGATATGATAAAACATCGACAATTCAAAGTTTCGTTTTTTCTCGAACGCACTTTATTTGTAAAGGTTGAGAACTGTTGAGAACTGATTTTTCTATAAACAATTGTTTGTGATGCGAAACAGTTACCATGCGAAACGGTGCGAAGCTCTACACACAGACAGCGTATTGCTCTGATTGGCTGTATGCAAATGAGTGCATACTGTACTGGGATCTGGGACTCTCGATCGTGGACCTGGGAAAACAAATTACTGTAGTTGTAGTTTGATAATTCCAATCAGAATAGTGAGACGTATAAATAGTCCTCTTCCACATTCACCTAAAATTACGTTCGCCTCAAATCTAAATCGGTCCTTGTGAATTAATATTAGTACTCAAGGACAACAAGACGGTACTTCAACGGGGGAATTTGATATTTCTTCCTTTTATTAATGCCGTACCATAAATTCTGCCATTTCGTTTTCCCTTCGTTCTTTCTATACAACAGTGCAGTTCGAGGGGCAAGGCAGGTGCGCTAGTAGGTTAGTAGACCCTATCGAAGCTAGCGCAGAGGTGCAACAAGAGGGCCGGCAATAAGCCCTATCGGACCCAGGTGCAGGTGCGATAAGTGCAATAAGTGCAATAAGCCCTATCGGACCCAGGCGCAGCTATCGCACTAGCCTTTTGACAAGGCCTCGTGACTCTAAGCGGCTGAGATGAGTCTAGATACCCGGAGTGAACGCGCGACCGAGTGACGGAACGTCACGAGGCCTTTTTGAAAGTGGGTTTCACTGCTCCGCATGAATTATTCATAGATACATATTAGCATGCCAATACGCCTACTTTGGATTTATTGACCAATCAGAACGGCGATCTCCCAGTTGGCTTCGTTCGTGATTCGTTCCATGTAGAGGTCAGTGGTCTTAGCACGTACGTAATAGTTCATAGCATGTAGGTCCATGTTCGCACTACGTAGAGTTTACTGTGTGTGTGTGTGTGTGATGGATATGCTGACGTCGTGCGAGGATACGTTCGCTGATTGAACGCTCCATTTTCTGGAGCGAATTCCAGTCGGAAACAAGGGTTAACATAAGAAATCCAAATCAGATTGATAAAGGCCACTAGGATGGGCTCCTCGCTCTCGCGTTCACTTGGGTTTTCGCGATTAGTCTCGTTTTAGTCGCTCGGCGTCTATCAGACAAGTGGCCTTGTTTAAAGGCTACTATCGCACCTGTGTGCGATAAGTGCAATAATGGGCCTTTTAACGCGCACCTGCGTTTACTGCGCTAAACGTTACAGCGAACGTATAGTTTATTTTGATGGATACTGTATATGGGGCAAAGGTCAGAGGATTTGTTTTCCCTACTTGAAGTGCCTGGTTAAAAAAATGTGTCCTCTCCTTAACAACCTAATGGCATACATTATATTGCTACCAGGGTGGTAAATGATTGCAATGATCAGTAGATTTTGTCAGTTACACACTTACAAATATTGCACTTTAAAATGTATTTAATATCAGACTATGTTGTGAGAATATTTCTGTCTTTGCATTCAGAAATTACCCAATTACATAGAGGAATTAATGAAAATCAATACCAAAATAAAATTATAGCTGTTGACATGATATTTAATGAATTCTTATACTGAGTGGAACAACATATCAATGTTTTCTTACATGAAGGAAGTGATTATACTATAAAAAAATAATTGTTTCTGTACATTGTTAACAATGGGTAACTCTGTTATGGAGAGGACATTCAGTTTAACATTGCATTAGTGTGAGATACTGACCATCTATAGATATGTAGATGGAAAATCACATTTCATGATATTAAATGGAGGCATATTATTATTGTATACCAGTGCCATAGATAGTGCAAGCCTCAGTGCTTTAATATATGAAGAAAATACCTGTTATGGAGAGGACACACTTTTAACGGAAAATAAAGTCATCAAATTAACCAAGCAATAAAATATATATCACATATTTTGTTCATTGATTTGAGACATGTCCTCATTTTCAAACATTCTGAAGATTATTTAAATAGAGTTTAGGCCCATATATATCATTTTAAGTCACTGCTGCTGGCCTCAATGTTATGGAGAGGACATGTTTTTTAATTTTAACGGAAAAGATGCCTTTTACAAAAATATTCATCATTTTCACATTTATTGGTCAAATTTGGTCAAATAAGTTTTATGATGTTACATAGTGGCTGTGCTGACACTAAAACATTAAAATTTTACACAACTCTCAATAGATTCATGTAAGATATCAATGAACATTATCAAAATTATGAAATGAGAATCCCTTTTCCGTTAAAAATGCACTAAAAATGCTGAAATTAACAGAAATAATGTTTGCAGTGTTATGAAAATTGAACTGTAGGTTGCTGTTGATAAGGTCCATCAAATAAAATGGCCAACATAAAATAACAATTGTTTAAAAGATGCCAAAATGGGGAAAACCCCATTTTTCAAAAAGTGTACACTTAACGTGAAATGACCCATGTACTAACCCATCGGCACCACCCAGCCCCTTCACACACAACAACTGTACAATGCTTGTTTCTTGCCTGTAGGGGTTGCTATAGAGCCCACCACTCCACAAATTGCATTAATGAATAGATGGAAGGAGTTCCAGAGCACCAATTTTATTAATGGAGCTCTAAATAGATCTCTGTGAAACAGGGCTGCATTTCCTTTTTTTTAAAGGTATACCTTGACATTTTGCTTTGTGTAAAAGATAAGAGGCTTGGTTTGTGGCTGCATGGATATGATATATTTTTACCTTTACAAACGTGTACTTGTAGCTTTAGATAATCCTTGACAATTACAGTTTGTCTTCTTTGGTTTGGTTTGGTTTTGTTTTGATTTTTTTTTTTGATTTTTTTTTTTTTATTTATTTTTTATTTTGATTTGTATTTTTTGTTAGTGTGTGTATTGAAATGAGAAATGAGAAATATAAAATAAGAAGCATGTTTGAATGAACCTGTAAATCAGGTGTTTAAACCTAATAAAAGGAATCCAGACATGTACTGTATGTAGACAAAGCAAAAATTATGAGCCATATAGAATATTTTGCTCTTCATCAATAAATATCAACGAGAACAGATTAGTAATACTGTATTTCTGTTTTAATCTTGTAACCCTACCTGCGAAGCTTTGTCAATACATGTCCCCCCGTGTATATCTAAAACATATTTGTTATTAAATTTTCTATGTCCGTAATCTTTCTTGCAGCACAATCATATTTGAATTTCAGATTTGACTATTGTGTTTTTCTTGCGCTCATATTTCAATATGGACAGAGTCTAATCCTACTCCTAGTACTACAGATTGGAAAATTGCCCAGAATTGCAGCACTTGTGGATATTTGCCCCCTTGTCAATATTTGTTCAGTTGTCCACCTTTTGTGAATTTGCGAAGAGGTGTTTATTTTATCGGGTGAATCATTCCTTCCTTTTTGATAAAATGTAGATAAAGAGCAGTTTCCGGAGTATTTCTTAATTTTCTTTTTTATCTTTTCAAGATTGCTGTGTCATATACTTGTGTAGCCATTTCATTCCTAAAATAGGACAAGTTTACAAATTATGCTGTTCAAGTTTATATTGAAGTTCTTTTTAGAGGGCATCGATTAGAAAAGAATGTCATGGGGAAAAATTATGAAGTCATCCCAAGAGCAAACAATATAGAGAAAAATTTAGGGTCACCCAGAAAGAAATAAGTCTGGTGTTATTAAATTCACTTTGTACACGTATTGAACACATTCATAACATACACTGCATCTGCGCAAAAAAAAAACAGGAGCGCCGATCAATTTACATGTAGCTTTCAAAAGCTTTAAAAGAGCTCTGGTGAAATACAATGATTTAATTAAATATCACTTTGAGAAAATCGCAGTTATACAATACCGAATCCTAAAAGAGCTGCTGTAAACAGAAAAGTATATTTTACGCTGATGCTCTCGCGACAACTGAATGCCAAACTTTTAAGTCTGGACCAAACAATACCTACATGTACATGTAACCTTAAACTCTGAGGCATGTTAAAACATACTGTAACCTACTGTAAATCCAGTTGTAACCCGGCCTACATGTAGCTTTTTTCTCTAATACTGTTCACAGAATAAAGCTGTGAGCAACATTGATGTCGCTGAGGCAAAGTTAGGGTCACTAGACACTCGGACAATGCATGTGTGCATCCTCTACATGTACATGTAGTACAAATGTACATACAACTATTGATTTAGAGATCTGTTACGTAACATTCTAAGAAAAGTCTACACTCCTCTATTTTCACTGTGTCTGGTAACAGCATGGGAAAAATTTAAGGTCTATATTTAGACATGACTACATTCTGTGTTAAAGTCCAAGTCAGCTTTTGTATTCTCATGAGCACTGAAATAACAGGCTAGTATTTTGCGATTTTGCGGTTGAACAGAAGGGAGAACTGCACGTGAAGGCTCTTGACTTGTGCAAGAAATCTGGAGTTTGATCCTTGTTTATGCTTGCATCGTGGGACAACCTGTTTTGTGATCTATTTTCTTTCCACAGAAAGCTATTGATTGTACTTTATTTTGTGTTATTAAAGGGACTTGGTAACATTGTTCAGATGAGAGAAAATGGTGCTAAGGTAGTGACTTCAATGCTAGGTGTACAATTAAAGATAATCTGAAAGGTTGAGTGAAAACGGACCATTATTAATAATAACAATTGGGGGAAAACTGATCTGATCGATTCCATAATTCTCCCAACTATATTATTACGATTTAATTACATTTTAGGTGAATGTAAATCGTCACAAAGCAATGAATTGGCTCTTTAAAATCCTGTCTTACGTCTGATTTTCATGGAAAAAACTGTTGGGAAAATTCAAAAATGGTTGGGAGACTTTGTGTTTTGAGAATTTTGTAAGGATTTTTTTGCATGTTAGAGGGTAAGTACAGTAAAAGGAATAGCATTTTTTTCATCAACCTTGAACAAAGTTACTGAGTCACTTTAGGAGTATTTCTGGTTGATGTAGACATTTTGATGTTGCAATAATCAGTGGTAATTTTCAAAGTAGGTAATTAATTCATTCAACTTCTTATTGCAAGGTACTGCATCCAAATCCGACCGTTTGTGTTCCAGAATTTTGAACCTTTGGGAAAATGAGTCCTTCCTTTTTATCCCGCATAGGATTTTCACAGTCAAATAATACTTTACTCTTTTACCTTTTCTAACCTTTGACATTTGACAGGTCAAGTGTACAATGTGACCCCATACATGGAGTATCACCCAGGTGGTGCAGAGGAGTTAATGAAAGGACTTGGCATAGATGCAACAGATCTCTTTAATGAGGTAATTATTGATGCAACTACGATTGTTATTATTATCATCATTTAGTGATTTTTTTTTAATTTCTTTCGGCCGGTTACCTTTTTTATGTTAACAAATCATTTAGCTTTTTCGTTACTTCGTACATTCAAATATCATTTTATGTTTTTCTCCCTACCCCTAATCTTCTCTTTCTCCTTCTGTCTTTGAACTCACTTCCTTCACTTTTTAATACTGCGCTAAACAAAAAAATATTATGTTTGAATAAATTATCTCCTTCCTTTTTGCTACTTCCTCTCTTCCTCTCTTCCTCTCCCCTCCCCTCCTTGCCCCCATACCCCTCCCCCTTTCAATCCTACCTGTTTCTTCTCTGCCTTCCCCCTTCTTACCTCCCATTTGTTACATGTCTCTATCCCCTTCTTCTTTCTCACCCTTCTCTCATGTTTCCACCTCTCTTCTCTTCACCTTTTTTATGTTCCCCTCCCCACCCACCCCCCCCCCTCTCTCTCTCTCTCTCTCTCTCCCTCTCTCTCTCTCCATTTCTCTCTCTCTCTCTCACACTCTCTGTCTCCCTCCTTCCCTCCCTCTCTCTTTGTCTGTCTGTTTGTCTGTCAACCCCTCTCTCTCTCTCTCTTTCACTCTCACAGGTACATAGATGGGTGAATGTAGAATCTATGCTAGAGAAGTGTCACATTGGACCCCTGCAGAAAGGAGACCCTCTGGCATTCTTCAAAGTACCAGGTTAGTCAATGTAGGACTCACTTATATTAAAAGGGGAAAGAGCACAATGCCTCCCCCTCCACAATTTTAGCCCAAAACCCCCAAATTTCAAATTTTTACAGGGACCCAATGCACAAAAACCCTGTAAAGGCCTCTACAAACGTTATGTGAAGAAAACAAAATCTAATTTTGAGCCCGGGGCAAATTGATCCATGTTTGTCACTAAAGACAAGTGCACACAATATACATTAGTTGGGACTTGGGAACTACACAATGGACATTTATTTATTGTATACAATTTAGCCTGGCTTCAGGCAGAGTGAGGTTTATTCCTTCGTAGTGACAAATAAATGTAAGTGCGTACATGGAGAATTAAATACCCACTGCATGACATCTTTTTGCAATAATTGGATAGAGAGAGGTGAGAAAGAGAAGAGGAGAGGGGGAAGGAGAGAGCCCAGCAAGAGCAAGAAGGAAGAGAAAGTGAGGGCACATTTCTTGACACCCATGCATGTAAGTCCTTGGAAATTTGTCATATTATCCCTAATGATACAAGTATGTATATCAGAGAGAGAAGGTGGAAAGATAGAGAGTGAAAGAGAAATGGAAAGAGAGAGAGAGCAGGGGAGAAAAGAAGGGAAGAGGATGGAGAGAGGAGTGGGAAAAGAAAGAGAGGGCACATTTCTTGAAATATAAAGTAATAGCATCGGGTAAGTCCTTGGAAAATCTGTCATTTTATTCCTAATGATACAATTATGTTTATCAGAGAGAAAAGGGGAAGGGGAGAGAGGGAGAGAACAGAGGAAGAGCAAGAGAGAGAGAGACAAAGGGAAGAGGATGGAGAGAGGAGAGAGCCCAGCAAGAGCAAGGGAGAGAAGAGGGAAGATGATGGAGTGCGTAGATGAGAAGGAGAGGACACAGTTCTTGACATATAAAGTAATAACATACACGATCATGTAAGTCCTTGGAAAATTTGTCATTTTATTTTTAAGGATATCCATGGAGTTCGTGATTACATGGACATATCTTTAAAATCTACATGTATAACTTGCATTCCATTTCCAGTGCATTGAATCTGAAAGAGAATCAGACAATCTGTGATGTACGTATATTGTCAGTGCTACAAATTGGCAATGACCAATAATAAAAGCTGTCTGTTCAGAATCCATTACAGAGGTGCAGCCTTTTGTAACAAATTCTGCCGTCGGTATGCCACAATTCTAAAGAAGCCATTTCCCAGCTGCAAAACAAATTCTGTGCACTATTTACAAGCAGAACATCAACTCTTTGAAAAGCAATGCATAGTTTAAAGGCCGGCTCTGGTAGTTCAGCCAGAGGGGATTAGACCACCCAGCGAGGTCACCGACGGGTGGCTATCTCATTTTACTCAGCTCTCAATTAACATAAGAAAAAGATGATCATGGGGGACCAACAGGCACTGATAGAGGGAGCAAGTAGTACAGTGGGGCTTTAATAAACTTCACAAATCAAGTTAATCTGCTTGCCTTTTCATGGGGTTCAAGTTTGGGCAATCTTACACAATGACCCTTTTTTACAAAGCTGTATTTTGAGGTGAAATACAGCTATTCCTTTCAGACTTCTATTCAAATATTTTTATTCTAGCAGACCCCTTTGTAGTCATGCATGAGTGAAATTCTAACAGTTAATTTGTTCAGACGGAAGTGAAATGCTCCATCTCGTTTCTCATAATTTTGTGGGCAATTTGTATGTATTGTAATGTTTATGGTTAGTTCAATGCCCTGGGGGGGGGGGGTACTCACATATTAAGAAATACGGGGTGTGCCACTCTAATGGGTCACTTTTCACACAAATCCCTAAACATGGGTCCATTTTTTCGAAAATTGTGAAAAATGGGCCTTTATTCAGAGAAAAATCCCCAAGGGGGTAGGGGGTTTGTGGCTTGAGCTGCACACCCCCATCCAAACCAATCTGAGGTGAAATCTATGGGTAAAATTACTTGCAGTTTAAAGATTTGTCAGTGGGGCTTAGAATAGAAGCAAAAATATGTAAAAATCTTGAGGTAAATTATCAATATTTAGTGAGAGAAATATGTGTTTCATTTAAATGAGAATAATAGAAACAATTCATACAATGGCATGGTAAGAATAATCCTAGAATTTTTGTTTTCAACAGAAGTAATTAAAAAGGATTTCCGTACCATTGTCACTAACTATACAATATTGCTTCTCATTAAATTTTGAACTGATTTGTTTTTCAAAAGTTGAACAGCTATGAATGGTTTGTCAGTATCCATTTTTACAATACAAATTACATGTATGTAAAAGCCTGGGGCAAATGTCTGATCCCCCTTTATTGTCGAGTCTCATCTCAACCTTTCACACACATATTTTTAAAGCATATTTCCATAACAACTAGAGTCCCCAGGTGCAACTATGTATTATTAAAGGAAACAGTAATGACACGCACATTATACATCTGTGTGAAGGATACTTTTAAAAAATGCATTGAGGCACAATTTATAGATTAATAAAATATGAAGGCCTTGGCCTGTTTCTTGCCTTGTTGTTAATTAGAACATGGAATCATTCATCGACGAACAACCTCATTGTTGCTTTGTTCAACTGAGTGATGTTTGCAATTCATTATGGAAGAGGATCATTCGGTACGTTCTATGTGCTCTGTGAATTTTTGGAGCACAGAATTGTGAGACTCCTTTGATGAAAATAGAACTTTGGTCATGCAGGATTTTACGGTTAAGTGATTGAAATGAACAAGAAATTTGAAGCTACAATGCAGCTGGCTTGAATTAAAGGGAAAGCAGAAGAAAAGTTATCCCTGAAAGCATTATTTAAAGGCCCACTGCACTATGTATAGCTACTTGCGCCCTCTATACAGCACACAATGCCTAATCGGTGACCACTGGTCCCCCATGATCCTCTTTTTCTTATGTTAAGTTGAGAGCTAATTTGATTAGATAACCACCTGTCATGTGACCATGCAGGGTGGTCTAATCCCTCCTGTGCACTAGTACAGATGGGCTTTAAACCAACTTAATATCAGGGTGGACTTCCCTTTTGAGGGCATACAATGATTTATCTAAAGGTTGTCTGAACCTTTTGCCAATGTCAGTCTCATGGGATGTTGGTCTTTAATATGGACTTTATCTCCCACTTTATCATTATTTTATTATTTTCAAAATCTTTCTTTTAGACAAGAAATCCTCTCCTTCCAAGATGGATCAGGCGGGCAGCTATACCATCAAATGGACAGACACGGTGGAGAAAATTCCCTGGTACATGTGTAAGCTAAGAGGCAGAGACAACAAAGTCAAAGCCAAGTAAGTCAATTGTCTCTAGGCCTGTCCTAATCAGCTCGAGTTTGCCAAATAAGCCGCTATTTTCAGACTCATGATATTATTCAAGGCCCTGTCTTACAAAGAGTTGCAATTGATCTAAATCAATGGCAAGTCCTTCAATCAATCGCAAGTTTGCAGTCTCCTATCTCTTATGTACATAGTTGCGATTGATATCAACTCTTTGTAAGACAGGGCCCAGAAGCTCGAAGTTGCAACTTCGCCAGACCAATACGCTCAACACAAACTAGCTCGGACTGGCGCAAATTAGCCTGCTATTTCCCAAATAGTGGGAGATTTTGGAAACAAGACCAAGATTTCTTGGGATATTTTCTTGACTAAATATCCCGCTAATTGCAACTGCAGGCTGATGACGACGCATATTAGCTGGTTAATTTGCAATCGGATAGTTAAAATAGCAGGTTATTCGGCAAACTCAAGCTGATGAGGACAGGCCTTCTGTTATCCTCATTATTGATTTGGTTTAGTTTAAACACGGTTCCCACGGTCATTGGGAAAACCTGGTTAGTCATTGAGAAAAATAGTCTTCTGGAATGTCATGGAAAATGAGAAAACAAATCTCCCAAAGTCATGGAAAGTCTTGGAAATGGATTCTGAGTGTGGGCCGTGTGTTGCTATGCAAGCCTTTCAGTTTGAACTGACAATGGGTGTGGTATTTGTACGCTGATTGGATGCAGTAACCCATACCATACCCCTTTAATATGGATTGCCTTCAACAATTTTTTGGACTAAAATTGAAAGCAACCTAAATGTAATGCATTCCCCCCCCCCCCCCCACCACCATAACCCTGATATTAAGTTGGTTTTAATAAAAGCAGAAAAATGAGAGAGACAGGTCAGTGAAATTTGAGCAATATCCAATCAAGAATAAGAAAGTTATGACCTGTTTCACAAAAATGACAAATCACAAAAAACAGTGACAAATCTGCTGATAACCAATCAGAAGCAAGGATTTCAGTAGCTTATAAAAAAAACTGTAATTTTTCACTGATGACAAGTTTTATGAAATGCCCCCAGTACTATCGCATTTCAGTTGTGAAAGGCGCCATTCATGTATGTGTATGGTTGTTCACACTGGTTATGGACCTAACATTTTGTCTCACTTTCCCTTTTTTTCAGACATGACTGGTATCAAATGGGCGATCAGGTGGTCGTATCAATTTATGTTAAGTGTCATGTAAGTGTAGCCTTTTGAAATTTGTACATTCAATAATAATATCGATTCATTCATTTCATTTATTGCATTCTCTATAAAAAACATTAAAACAAACAAACATGATATATACATGTAGATAAAAGATTGATTACAAGAAAAATACAGAGGAAATTTTATGGGAATGTGGGGTTAACAAAAAAGGCAATTATCCTCATGAACGTTATCTGAAGAACCGATTGATGGATTCCTGCCAAACTTTAGTCATATATGTATCTTGCAGAGCCAATGAACTGATTAGATTTTGGGGTCACGAGGTCAAAGGTCAAAGGCCACGGCTCATTATGTATGCAAAAACAGCTCGTGATCACGTTATCTCAAGAACTGATTAATGGATTCCTGCCAAACTTAGGTCATGTATGTTACTTGCAGAGCCGATGAACTGATTAGATATTTGGGTCACGAGGTCAAAGGTCACAGCGCACATGTATGCAAAAACAGCTCGTGATCGCGTTATCTCAAGAACCGATTGATGGATTCCTGCCAAACTTGGATCATTTATGTATCTTGCAGAGCCAATGAACTGAGTAGATTCTTGGTTCATAAGGTCAAAGGTCATGGGCTCATTGTGTATGCAAAAATAGCTTGTGAACGCATTCTCATTAGAACTGACAGATGGATTACTATTTAAACTCAGGACATCTTGCAGAGCCAATGAACTGAGTAGATTTTAGGGTCATGAGGTCAAAGATCACAGGGTCATATATGTATATGAGATATTGCTTGTAATCACGATATTCTGAAAACCTGTTAGTGGATTACAATTGAACTTGAATTTGAAAAATTTCTTCTGTTTTGGTTTGTAAAATTGCTCTATGACGGAGGCATCATTTTTGACTGCGCGCAGTCGAAGTTCCATCTAGTTTTCTTTTAAATTGCATTTTATTTTGTATTAGTACAATTTGGATGTTCTGAATGACTTTAACCTCTTACACATGCAATGTGGCTATTTCTTTATCCTTTCCAGTACTTCACCACAGACTATGTCATAGTGGATCTGAAAGAAAAGACCCTGAAAGTCACTCTCTACCTTGACAGCCAGTACTTCACACTCCATCTTGGTAAGCCCTAATGCAATTGATCATACTCCATCTTGCTTCCCCCAAATAGAGAACGATACATTTGGTCAGTGTATGGTTGTGCAACAAATACTTTGTCCTCCATCTTGGTAAGCCCAAATGAAATTCTTCATACCCCATCTTGCTTCCCCCAAATAGAGAACGATACATTTGGTCAGTGTATAGTTGCGCAACAGATACTTTGTCCTCCATCTTGGGGAGCCCAAGTGGAGAATGATATAAAATCTTTTTGTTTAAACTCACTCTATAATTAAAGTAATCATTCTACACTTGCAATAATTAGTAATTCATATTCCATCTTAGTTTAAACAGAGAGGGGATGTACTTTATGTACGTTTTGATATTCTGTCATGAATACGATTTGTTTTCAAAGATGCATGGATGTTCATCAATTTTATCAAAATGTTTTTCATTGTACACAGAGCTTCCAGAGGAGGTACACCCGAACATAAAAGGTATGAAGGATATTGATTCTCGAAAGCGTTTGATAAACAGAAACACTTGTACTTTACAAGTTGCTATGTAAACTTTTTTTTTAATGAAATTGTGTTTCAGTTATCTTTAAGTTTTTTGATTTATTTAGAACTTATCACTTTCCTAAACATTATATATATAGGATTTTATTGAAATCAAAAACATCAAAAAACCAAGAGCAAATAGTCCAAAGACTGACAACTGTCTTGGGTACAAAAATATAATTTAAATCAAATATACATAATAAAATAGAAGTAATAAATAAATAACATAAGTTACATAAGTTAAAATATCAAATAACTAAACTATTATCAATAAATATTGCAAAAAGGACATATAAACAATAAGTATACATCATTACAATTACGTCAAAAGAGGGCTCTCGAGCTGTGCAAAATCTAAATCGGGCACAGACCGAGAGTCCAATAAAAGAAAATTAAAATGCATAAGACTGGGTTTAAAAAAGATCAATAGTGAAAAGAGGGGAATATGTCAGCTAAAGAATAATTTTTTAAATTTAAAGTATTGAGAAGGTACAAGTAACATACAATAAAGAAATTCCCAAGAGAGCATAGTAAGAGAAGAGAGTAAGATAGAGGAAGAGAGAGGGAGAAAATAAGAAAGGAGAGGAGAGAGGGAGAGAGAGAGAGAAAGAGAGAAGGAAGAGGATAGGAAGAAAGTTAGGGAAATATCAATACCATCTGTAGAATTTGTAAAATCAGTCCAGGTATTCAACATTGTAGACATCATTGCAATTAACCCGAAATACATGAAACATACAATAAAGAAATTCCCAAGAGAGCATAGAGAAAGAAAAGAGTAAGATAGGGGGAGAGAGGGAAGAAAAGAAAAGGAGAAAGAGAGAAAGAGAGAGAGAGAGAGAGAGAGAGAAGGAAGGGGATAGGAAGAGAGTTGGGGAAATATCAATACCAACTGTAGACTCTGTAAAAACAGCCCAAGTATCCAAACATTATAGACATTGTAATTAATCTGAGATACATGTAACATACAATAAAGAAAATCCCAAGAGAGCATAGAAAGAGAAGAGAGTAAAACAGATGGAGAGAAATAGGAAAAGAGAACGGGGAGAGAGAGAGAAGGAGATAGGAAGAAAGTTAGGGAAATATCAATAAAATCTGTAGACTCTGTAAAATCAGAACAAGTATCTAAACATTGTAGACAATAGACATTATTGCAAGAATTATGAAATACATGTACATAAAGGAAAAAGAAACATGTGTAATCTACCAAAGAAGAATGGAAGAAGAAGGAGGAGGAAAAGAGAAGAATTTGAGAAAGAGAGGGGAAAACACCAGAAAGGAAATTAGAAATTGATAGATTTACACAAGTTTCATCATGTTGATTACCTTCACTGCCTGTGGTATAAAAGAATTTTGGTATCTGGATGTACGGCATGTTGGTTGGCAAAGAGGGTCACTGTTTCTTAACTGGCGAAAATTTGGTAAGGAATCCCTACGTGGAGGGAGCATGGAAGAATGTCTGGATTGCAAGAGTGATTTAACAAAATTTATGAACAATTGTTGTCGTCTATCTGCAAGGGATGGAATCTGTAAAACTTGAAGGGCGTGAAGGTAATCAACATAATTATATCCCAAAATGATACGGCAAGATCTTTTTTGGACTCGTTCGATCTTGTTCGACTGATTGGCAGTAATAGATGATGACCACACTGGGGAGGCATATTCAACTAACGGTCTAATATACATAATATAAATAGCAACCAAATCCTCTAGTGGAGCTTTGTGTTTTCTAAGAACACAAAGGATGTAAAAACGTCATGATGCCTGTTTGACAGCATTCTCGACTTGTCTATCCCATTTCATATCAGACTGTAAGTGCACTCCCAATAACTTAACAAACTCAGTAGGCTGAAGGACAGAGTCACTGATGCTAACTTCGGGCATAACAATCTGGTTCCGAAGGAAAGAGATATGCAATACCTTACACTTCTCAGGCTTAGGGGTCATCTGATTATCAACAGAACACTCAGTGATCAAAGATAAATGATCTTGCAATACGGAGGGTTGAGATTTGTGTCTGATTTCAGCGACACTCAAATCATCAACATATTTCCATCTCAGAGGAGTAGAGGTTGCAACATCATTTATCATGATTAAGAAAAGAATGGGACCGAGCCTCGTACCTTGCGGTACTCCACATGTAACAGGCAGGGGCCCACTAAAGGTAGATCCTAAACGTACACAGTAAAACATTAAATTCTGAATCAAGTTTGATCATTTATTTTTTACTCTTCTGAAATCTACAAGTTTGTTTGAAAGCAGGATTGAATGTACATTGAATTAATGCTTTTAGCATTGAGAGATTAGCAGGAATAAATTGGAATGTTATAACATGTGTATAAGCAGTCGCAGATTTTTTTTTTTTTTTTTTTTTTTCTTTTTTTTTTTTTTTTTTTACGGGGGTTGGGGGTACAACATGCCTGTGTGCCCATGCCCCTTTTAAAACTCAATTGTCCATATATAAATTTTAGACACAAAAGATGCCTGAATTTTTTTATTTTTTTAAAATAGATAACCAAGGTATCAATTAGTAATTTAGGTCTCTTTTTAGACTGTTTTTCAATGTGTATGTTGTTTCTATTTCATAATGTCAATGTTTATTTAGATTATTGGACATAGATTTTGTATTTCTATGGCATCAAATATCTTCTAAATGATGTAATAAAATAAACAGAATTGTGTGAAAATTAACGTGTGTACAATTTCCATATACAAAGTACTTGTACATGCAAGTTTAAATGCACAGAAGAGCTTTCTATAATTGAAGAGTTTAATTCCAAAAGGAGCTAAATCCCTTTCTTTTTTAACTTCAGAGGAAAACAAAGTTGTTTACCAGATTTTGTACAGGCGTCTATGGAAAAGTGATATTAGAAGGTGCATTTTTTCATAATTGCTCCCAAAATTTAGGTCAATAATTTTGTTGAAAGACGGGTACTTATTTAATTGAACAACGTTATGATATCAATAACTCAATTTTCGTCAAAAGAGGATTTAGCTCCTTTTGGAATTAAGCTCTTTAATTCATCATTTATCACAAGCAAGGTCATGCATACTATGTCAGCACATGTCTCATTGAACATGTCCATGCTCCATTAAGCGTCATTCTCTTTTGACAAAGTAAACTGCCTGGAAAAAAAGACACTAATAAAGTATCAATATATTTTAAGTGTTAATGGATGGCATATAGAGATGAGAAATGTGCTATGCATGATGAACGCCTTTGTGAGTACTTACCGCTGCTTAACCCTATGTGTTATGAGATGTAAAGTAGACCATGCTTCAGTTATTTCATTTTGCGGCTGCTTCTTTTTCTTCAGGTGATATTGTGTAGTGCACAATAATTCTGAAATTGTTGTAATTGCAGTCTGAATTTTGAAGCAAGATATCATGAACTGCAAACAAACATGTTCTCTTTACCATACTTGTATCTATGATAGCTAGTGCAAGAGTCTTGTTAAAGATAAAGACCAGTTATGGTCATGCGATTGCATTGTGAAACGTTGTGGAATCGATCAGAAAAGGTTGATCATCTATAGCATATAAGTATTGGTGTGTACTGCAAGGTTCTGGAATCCCCGACCAAAATGATAAGAAATTTGGCCCAGTCTTGGTAAAGTTACAAGCACTGTACACAGAAAGATGTATATGGGACTACGCACACGTGTGCGACAGGTGTGTTATATCTATCAGGTCCAAATGGATATAATAATTTACCAAATATATCTATTAGTAGGCGGTTTCTCTGCAAAATTTGTATGATTACGTATTAGTCAAAACATATTCTTTCACACGATTGGTATTTATAAGAGCTTCCATTTCATTTTTTTGAAAGGGGGGCGTTTCCAAAACTGGTCTTTACCTTTAATCCATCAAATATACTCTCGATGAATTAGCAGTTATTTCTATTCCTATGACAGTTTAAAGGAGAAAAATCAATTCTCAATTACTGAATGAAAACTTGCTCACAAACATCAGTCATAATTTAAGAATGTGAACTTACAATGTATTCATCTTTTGAAAATACTGTAATGAAGATGAAAATGTATTTGGAAAGTGCAGGCTTCAACATTTGCCATAACAATACTATGCCCATTCTCTTCATTTACTCACTCTACAGTGACACAGCGCAAGGGTAATATGCCAATGAGATGTGACCTTTGGCTTAAGAAGAAGAACCCAAACATCAAATGGACAACGTTAGGGCTCCCTCTAGATGACCACAAGAAGACAGCTCCTAAATCCGATTATGGTGAGTGTTAGATTACAAATACTGATTGATACAAAACACACACTTTGAAGAAACAAGCATTTGTACTTGCATGTACATTACAAGGGCCATTAATAGGTGCTTATTTTCTTCATTGTAATGTTTACTTTTTGTCTCGCCTGCATATCAAACTCGAGACATAGGCGCCGCTTTTCCAGCATCAACATAAAAAATTAAGGTTAAGTTTTTGAAAGTATAAATTCTTATTCGATGAATAACCCTAAAGGGTTATCAAGTATTCCCAATCATGTGAGTAGAAATTTGAGGTCACTAAGTCAAGGTCAAAGGTAATTTCAGGTCAACAAACTTAGACTATGTTGTGGCATCAACATCAAGATTTTGAATTTTTAGCATGTCTGTACTTTTAAGAAAGCAACCAGTGGACCAAAAAATGTATGCCTATTTTCTTATGATTTACTTTCTTCCAATTTATAATTTTATTACAAAAATTCTTACCTGTGGCTCACAAATCAATCCTCCCACTTTAAGATTGCTCTGGTGATTAATGTTCCAAGGTTATATCTAACACTTACCAACTATACCTAGCCTGAACCCTAACCCTATTCCTTTCTCTAAAAATCGAACAATTTAGAGAAATCCAACATTGCCCCATTCATATTTTAAAGATCTCGCCACATCAAATATCGCATCACCAATGTGAAAGCTGGTATATCTAATACAATTTGTATATGTTTTTTATCTATAACAGAGCCTGCCTTCAGAACCTGTACACTGAGTAAACGGACGCCCGTCACGCACGACACGTATGTGATGACCTTTGACCTTCCAGAGGGCACGCAGTTCAAAGTTCCTGTCGGAAATCATGTCTATCTCAAAGCAAACGTCAATGGTAAGCAACTTCTTATTACTTGTTTGATTCTGAGGATTGGGACATTCCAGTAGACCAACAGCGTCGGTCTTGTGAACATAGAAAAAGTTAAAGTGACTCTATAACATTGCCTCAGATTCTGAAAGAAAATCCTGGATGTAGGTCATGCTGCAATCATAATTATAATCCTTTAGGTCAGTCAGGAATCCTATGACTTTTACAAGCCAATCGCCTGTCTGATTATCCAGATATTTATGATTGGAAATCGAAATTTCATTTTTTTGTTTTGCTAACGGTTTTTATAACACTACAGTCTATTGGGGAAAATGAGTATGGTAAAACCGGCCACTCAAAGATTTTTACTTTTTTGAGGCACTTCATGATCATTTTGAAGCGCAATTTTGTTAGGGCTTTAATATTACACCATATCACAGACACTGATAACACGTAGGGCCAGGCATGTCAGATTTAACATTGTTAAACGATGCCTTTAATAGAAGGCATACAAGACCGACATATTGGTCTTTTGAATCTTCAGAAATTGTCCAGAAGGACCATTAGACTGGCATTGTTGGTCTCGTGGGGTGTCGGTCTCGTGAGCTGTAGCCCCAGCGGATTTCACACAAATCTTGGATAAGTTGGCAACATGAACTCCTCTGGTATTCCTTGAAAATAAGGGCAATTATGCATAGAGGTGGTCGAGTCGATTTTTTCACCGGACCGTGGATCACAAGGTCCGTGGTTCAAGTCCTGCCGCGACACTAATGTCATTTGGCAAGACATTGATCTCCATTTGCCACTCTCCACCCAGGTGTTAAATGGGTACCCAGTAGGATGCGAAACAAGTGTGCGCTTGTAAAAATGATGCCTGGTTGGAATGCTCCCCAGGGAGTGGAGAATGTGCATACAATGTGTGCGGGTAAGCCTGAATCCGATGACCGGGTAATAATATATATATATATATCTGTAAAGCACTTTGAGAGGACCTGCGGTCCTTTTAAAGCGCTATATAAGAACAAATTATTATTATTAACATTGAAAAGGATATGTATTCTTTGTGACATGTGACCATATACTCGGTTATCAATGTGAGTACAACACATGTGACATATGTTCTATTGCAGGGGAAGAAGTGAGCAGACCATATACACCGGTCTGCCCAAGTCTACTCAAGGATGGTGAGGATGAGGAGACGGACGGACCCAATTCCAGGAACAGCATTCACCTCATGCTCAAGGTATATCCACAGGGGCAGTTCACCCAACACCTAGCAACTCTCAAGGAAGGTAAGCAATTCAATTCAATTCAATTCATTTCCACTTTAAAACAATTTACCAATCAATAACATATACATATGTATAATAGTGGCGGGATCATGAAAAGTACTAACTGGCTTACTGAAAATGACCCCTTGACAAGTATACACATAACAGAGAGACAGAGATAGACAGCAGAGAATGTATTCAGAGAAAGAGAGAGAGAGAGAAGTTGATGATGATGAAGTTAAAGGTCTTGGGGATATGATTATGATGGTGATGATGATGATTATGATGATGATAATGATGATTATGATGATGATTATTATTGTGATCACGATGGTTAAGATGATGAAAGAATGTATGAGATACAGACAGGGAGAAACAGAGATATACAGACAGACTGATACAGACAGACGGAAAGATAGACAGGCAAACAGAGAGTGAAACTGGGCGAAATAGACATAGGGAGGGAAATAAATAGATAAGGATGAAATGAGAAGGAAATAAAAAATACAATCATTTTTAGCCAAAGTAAAATTAAAGTGAGCACAAGACAATGGGATTTTCATGAAGAGATTGACATAGAGAGAGGGGGGGGGGGGGATGAGGGGGATAAGGTTGTCAAAGTGCAGTACATGTATGCTTAGATATCTAGTGTCACATTATATTGATACCATTTACCTCACCATGCTTCTTCCAGGTATACAAGTATGTTCAAATATTGCAATTTTAGCCCCACTGCACTACTTGTACATAGCTACTTGCTCCCTCTATATAGAAAACAATGCCTAAGCGGTGCCCGTTTGGTTCCTCATGATCCTCTTTTTCAACGGTTAATTGAGAGCTGAGTCGATGAGCTAACCACCTGTCAGTGACTACGCTGGGTGGTCTAATCCCTCCTGGCCAAACTAGAATGGACGGGCTTTAAATTGTGAATCTTTTCTCTTGATTTTCTCTCCTCTAAAAGGTGACAAGATAGAGATGAGCAACCACAGTGGTACCTTCGATCACGAGTGTACTTACAAGCAGCTCACGGTTGTCTATTTCATCGCAGCAGGCACGGGCTTCACGCCCATGGTCAAACTCATGCAGATGGGCCTGGCTGAAGATGCAAAATGGTATAATGACAAAATCCACACCTTCATTAGTAACAGTTTTACACTTGAAATTTCGTTTAGAAATTTCATTTCTTGAAACAAATATGTGGTGAAGTTATAGTGTGTCTATTCCAGATGGCATTTGTAAATTTATTTAGATACATTTGTCATCCCTTCTGTTTTTCTAACCCTGATTTAACCCCATTAACATCTATGAAGGACTGTGCTATATGGGGTTAAAAATAGGTATTACTAAAAAAGATGCATTACTAAAAAAGACGCGAATTGACACACGTATTATAAAGACGACCCCATTTTCTTGATTCCTTCCTTCCACCTCTTCCTTTCTTTATCTCCTTCTTTCTTTCTTTCTCTTTGTCTCTCTCTCTCTCATCTCTTCTATTCTATTGTTCGCTTCTTTTAAGTTTCACCATGCCATCGAGGAGCATGCGCCCCCGCCATCCCATATCTATAGTTTACCAATGCAAGAAGCTAAAATTACTACTGTTGTTTGATTTATTTTGTTTCATGATTTTGTGTTCTTTCCCCTTTTTTGTGTGAATGAAAATGCAGCAAATTAAAACTCCTGTTCTTCAACAAGACTCAGAAGGATATTGTATGGAGGGAACACTTGGACGAGTGTGCAGAGCAAAGCAAAGGAAGGTGAGATCTGTCAGAAATAATTCTACTTGAATACTGTAAACACAGAAATATTTGCGGTACATTAATTTTCACGGATTTCGCGCTAAAGTCGGTGTCCGCGAATTTTTAGAACCCGCAAAATATAAACATGAGATCTTATGCGTGTTGTAAACAGGCTGAATTTGGTGCAACGCGAATTTAAGAACCAGTGAATATGTTTTGTGGTCAGTCATCATGAAAAATTAATCGCGCAAAAATAACAGCGTTTACAGTTATTGAATTGGGTGTGCATTTGAAGTGGATTTTACAAACATGTACATCATTGAAGACATATAGAGTGAAAGGTGAACTGGTTGTTTAAATTATGGCCTTTGTTGAATACTTTTAGATTCCTGCTTTAATATGTCACATTCTCAAGAAACATAAAATGGGACAACTCAATGTTACATCTACCTTAAAAAACTACAAAACTTGCTAAGGGTTTTTTAATGATTTTAGTTGTTAACTATACATGTAACTAATAATATTTTCACTAATTAAAGAGAAAGCTGAATTCCGGGAAAGGTGTAAAATAATTTGTAAGCTTTTTTGTTCTTTCTATGTTAGTGTCACATAGTGCTGTAACCAAACGTTTAACCGTCCGGTATCCGACCGCCGATGGCGGATTCCGTTTTCAATTGGACGGTTTCGGTTAAACGAAAAAAAAAAAAAAAAAAAAAAAAAAAAAAATCGTTTTTTTTTTTTTTTTTTTTTTTTAAAGTTTCGATTTATGCCCCTCCACCTGGCAATGTCTCCCAGCTCAGTAATCTGTTTTTTGACTCACCACTCCGAAACTAAAACAACACTCCAATTTGTCTGTCATCTTCAATATGTACTTTATAATAAAAATTCATCCAACTTTTACACATGGCGTACCACAAGGTTCTATCCTAGGTCCTCTACTGTTTTTTTATTTACATTAATGATCTTACACATTCTTCTAAAAACGACATTGTTACTATTATTTGTGACAAGTTCACAAGCACAAATCAGCGCCTTCAAATGCACCTCGCAGTTAAATGAAAGTCCTGACTTGCTGCCGACAGAGTCGGTCAACAACAACAACAAAAAAAAAAAAAAAAAAAAAAAAAAAAAATCGTTTTTTTTTTTTTTTTTTTTTTTTTTATTCGTTTAACCGAAAACCGTCCGGTTTTGACTGGCGGTTAAACGGAATTGGAGATATCCGTGATATTACAGCACTAGTGTCACACAATCTGTTACAAAACATTTTCTTGTAAAGGGTGGCCCTTCTAATGCCTTCATGTTCGATATGTGACAAGAAGAAGCAGCAAATGTGTTTGGACCAAACTCTCACGCCACATATTTGTGTAGTCCCATATACCAATTTCTGTGTACAGTGCGTGTGACTTTCTGCAAGATTAAATCAATTTCTGATCATCCTACTGATGATTCCAAAAACTCACATTTAAGCTAATACTCCTATGCTGCATAATCGGCTTTTTTCAATCTTTTCCAGAATTTGCTTTCTTAAAGGTAAAGACCAGTTTTAAAAACGTCCCCCTCTCAAAAAATGAAATGGAAGCTCTTATTACTAATCATGTGAAAGAACATGTTTGACTAATACGTGATGATACAAATTTTGCTGAGAAACCACCTACTAATTGATATATTTGGTAAAATATTATATCTATTTGGACCTGATGGATATCGCGCATGTGTTGGTAGTCCCA
This sequence comes from Strongylocentrotus droebachiensis, assembly GCA_035222895.1. NCBI lineage: Eukaryota > Metazoa > Echinodermata > Echinoidea > Camarodonta > Strongylocentrotidae > Strongylocentrotus > Strongylocentrotus droebachiensis. The sequence continues at coordinate 37,366 of JAVYIG010009622.1, read as the reverse complement.
TATTCATCTTTCTGTGTACAGTGCTTGTAACGTTACCAAGACTGGGCCAAATTTCTTATCATTTTGATGATTCCAGAACCTTGCAGTACACACCAATACTTACATGCTAGATGATCAACCTTTTCTGATCGATTCCACAACGTTTCTTTCACAATGCAATCGCATGACCATAACTGGTCTTTATCTGTAATGTAATAGCATGATCAGATCTTAACTACATGTTAATTATTTTCACAATATCTGCTACTTTCTATTCCTCAGGTTTGAAGTCACGCACATCCTGTCTGCTGAAAGTGCGCCCTCATGGTCCGGTCTCACAGGTCGCATCAGTAAAGACCTGCTGGGCAAGATGATACCCAAGCATGGACCCAAAGAAATGCCTGTCTTTGCCATTTGTGGACCTACCCCATTCATGAACACGGCTTACCAGTATGTCAAATTTTTCTCATTTATTTATTTGTTTATTTGCTTGTTATTTCATATACCGGTATTCATTATTCATTTACTCATTGATACATTTAGTTAGTTAGTTAGTTAGTCAATAAGTTGGTTATCTGTTTGTTTATTTAGTTAATACGATTATTTATTCATTCATTTATTCATTGATTCATTCATTTATTTGTTTGTTTGTTTTGTTTGCTCATTTTTTGATACTTCAGTCATTCATTTAATTTCTTCATTTATATATTCAATTAATCAATTCTTATGATTACACAGGACAACTCATTTCACCTTTAAAGCTGGTTTTCCCATGAGGCCCTGTTAAAAATATGAATAAAAATTAAATCCATAAACAAATATACTAAGATTTATTACATAGTTAAATTATGATAATAGGATCATATTGGAAGCTTGATATACAACAAGTTCCTGTATTATCCAAAATCATTTTTACAAAATCAAATAGATTGATGAAGATAAACAAATGTGCAGGTGTTTATCTTGTACTGGGCTATTTCAATCTGCTATTCTTGTGTTTAGGGTTAACCCTAACCATAAAATAACCCTAACCTTAACACTAATATTAACCCTGTTCCAGAAATGGATTGTAGTACATTCATTGAATATTTTACAATGAACAGGTACATGTAAGATTGCCACATTTTGTTGTTGTGAAGAAATCCAAAATTGAATTGCCCTGAAATCCACAAAATCTACATCTTTTCAAACAATTATGTGACACAAGTTATTTTTATCTGGTTTTTACATTTTATTTCTATATTTATTCTATACAGACTACTTCTTGATGCTGGCAATAAGGAGAAATGCATCTGCATGTTTGCTGGGTGATCACGAGAAGAAACGTTGGACGAAGAAAATAGACTTTTGATGAAAACATTTTACTATAGACTGGATTAGTTTTTAAAGTACATCTCAGTGCTTTCCCATCCAACCATGAATATTTCAGACCTGTTATGACTTGTTACGATCGCCCTAGCCTTACGACACATCGACCTACATGTAGCGATATTATGTAGGTATGGAGATGCTTTTGGACGGGATCTTTACATTTGAGTGTTGCTCATCCACTAGGCCATACCATCGTCCTATGAATATTTCAGACCTGTTCTGAGAACTTTCAATCTGTGACTGCCCTGCCATCGACCTTCATGTAGTAGTGGTACATGTGTATGAAGATATTTACGGCCAAACAGAGCCCTCGGAAAGAGCAAAAGATGCGTACATGAGTATCACTGTTTATAGGAATCTGTCTACAAAGACCACTTTTTGTGTTTCCCTTGGGCGGTTGCTTGCCCTTGCAAGACTTGTTGTTTGTAACATTTTGTATATCATTTGATCTCAATCAGTACTGTTACCCCATCCGACATGCTTGGTCTGTATAGTGACCCCTGAAATAATGTAGAATTTAACCAGTTGAAATTTCTCATTCCCATAGGCTTACACTGTAAAACAGGAGCATCCCAGTTCCAATAGGTAATGGATTGGATGGACATTAGAGATAAAGTCCAGGGGGGGTGTTTCACAAAAACTAAGATCGACTTGAAGTTGGACTCAACTATGGCAGGCCGCTCATGCCACTTTTTGCTCTCACCATTTACTGGCATTGGTCTCTCAAGGGACATACATGTACAAATTACAGTCACAAATCTACAGAATTTACTTTTTTTGATAATTCATTATTATAGGAAAAAATATTATCTAAAGATCATAATGGTGAGAGCAAACTATGGCATGAAAGGCCTGCCATAGTTAAGTCCAACTTAAAGTCGATCTTAGTCTTTGTGAAACATTCCCCTGCATAATAGATCTATATAAATAGATACGACCTATGAAGTAGTTTGGATATTGAAGATTCATGTATGGACATATAATGTATATAGTGTACATACCAATTTTAAACGAATCCAAATTCAAATTGTATTTAGATTTGTAGATATTAGATGTTTCAGATACGTGTATTTGGACTCATAGTACTGTTGGACATACATGGATTATGTTGTTTTATACGAGGGTTTAATATTCATATACTTCTTTTTTAGGCGTATTTTTATAGGAATATATAGTGTAACATGGTTTGGAGATACATAATGCATATTTTTACTTAACCCTCTTCTCCTAAACAGAATATAGACTGAATGATACATTGCTCTTTTATATACGTATGTGTGTATTTTTTTTTCATGAGTACATACTTATTTTACCCTTTGGTATTCTGCACCTCGCTGTCATTTCATTCCGTACTGAATTTTGTTTAAAATATATATACTGTATTAAACTGGGGCATTTCCAGCAACATAATGTTTCCCTGTACACTGTGGTTTTCCAGAATCTAAGGACATTTCTAAAGGTTCATTAAATCTCTAAAGTTGTGTAATATTTTAGCCTTTTCTGAAATACTACCAATCTTTATTATGCTGTAAATGATTAAACTCATTTTACATATCATATTAAAACTTATAATATACATGTCTGTGTATTGTTTAAAAAAAATTATGTGGATGTTGAGATTTAACTAAATGTTAAATGTATGTGGATCTCATATTGGCATAGTGGTCCTTTCACTGTGACACCATTTTGGACCACTCTTCCATTTGTAGTAACCCAAAATATATTATAGAATCTCATTTCTCACCCAACCACATAGAACTGAAAAGAGAATGTAATAGTGATGGGAAGTTCAAGTTGTGATAGGTCCTCTACAGAAAATATCATAATTTTGCCAAGTCATTTTGTATGTTAGAACAAATGGGGAAATTGTCCTATACTCAACATAGAGACCATATTAATTCACCAGTCTGAAGTACTGATAGATATACATGTTTAAGGATTTCAACTGCAACAAATTCAGATCTTCTATATTTTGTATACAAATTTGTTTAAACTTTCCCTAATCCGTAGCTCCAATTTGGGTGTTTTCCTTCAAAACAAACTTTGCTATCTATGCTTGGTTGCCCGTAAATGATGTTATATATTTGCAAATCTGCACAAATGGTGTTTAATAGCATCAGCATTATGAACCTCTTTTCATGATGAACTTCTTGTAATAAAAGGGAACTATTACTGACATTTTTATATGAAGCCAATGCTGGCATTGGTTCCCATTTTTCATGTGATTCCTTGAATCAGGATATGATTAAGACAAGAATGTTGTGAGCTTAATTCCTTTTTGTTTTTCTAGGTTTCTTGGATATCACACCATTTCATAATTTAAAGGCAGGCATTTTACCGACATCGCATTCACTGCTGTTATGTACTTTCAATTCCACCATCTTTTGGTGAAGGTGTACATAGAGCAATTTCGGTTTTGTGTACCTAAGCATCATCACGCTAGCGTCATGCAGTTAGTGATACATTATAGGACATTGCTTGCGGGACATTGTGGGATATCGGAACATTGTGAGCAGTATACGTAAATCTAAAGTAGTGTTTGCAGAATACCCTGCCTTTAAGAGGGAGGTTAAGAATTGAATGGTGTTAATTTTAGTGGCAGGGGCATTGATACATATTGTTTCAGGTGTGCAGGGAATGTTTCTTGTGTAATGTATGCAGTACAGCAGTGAGTTACAAGTGAGTTACAGCAGACATAAATACATATTTTTGTGTGTGTTCCGACAGATTCCATACTCGACCTTTGCCTACCCCTAACATTAAAGGTACTATGTCTCTTTTGCAGCCAACCTCAAATTATGTAGAACTTTGCAGGAATTATGAATATGTCATGTATGTCCTATCTGTGAAATTTAAACGTTAGCAGTGTCCTCATATTCAAATTATGCAAGGAAACCCGTTTACTTGCTAGACTTCACTGTCAGACACTATTGAGTGACTGACTGGCTTTTTTCTTCTTTGGTAATAACATACATGAAAAGAGTTGTAAAGGATACATGAACATTTGTCTACATCAATAACCCACTTCTTGTGATGGCCAATATTAAACTGATTGAATCTTTGCGCAGCATAAAACGTATGACCTTCCGGTACAATTGTCTGAAAATCTAGACTATTACTTTTGGGCTCTATAGCCCTAAAGTCAATTTGACAACTAATAGTCGTTATTTTCCCACTTGAAGACATTTTCAAGCCCCACCTTTATTAGGGAAGTTCTAAATTAGTATTATCTTTCAAATGCAGTTGGAATTTAACTTTTTCATTTTTTTGGCCTGCAAATGGGACATAGTACCTTTAAAGGGGTATTAATCACTCTCTCATAATAACCACCAAAGTTCAAGGTTTGTCGGTGCATAAATATCTCATCAAAATTGTTATTATATACTTGGCATTTTTTTTATATCTTTCCTTAGCAATTGTACATTTATCTATCGTGACTGTTTGTATAATAATTTGTATTCAACATGTATGATTTATATGACAACGATTCCTTGTATGGGAAAAGCAAACATTGACACTACACTGTATTTGCAAAGTGCTTGTATGTTGTATTGTTTACATAAAGATAAAGCTCATGTCTTTGTATTTCTTATGAAATAGAGCAAAGTGTCTGAGTTGTGCATGTAGTGGAGATAAAATAGTATATTTAGGTTTAGATACATGTATATTTAGGTATAGATAACTGTATATTTATATAATGATATGTTTTGTACAAAATATACTAGAATTGCTGCTTTTAATAGAATATTATCACTATTTACTTGGGGATAAGAGGTATTTTCTTTACAAAAATAGCAACAGGTATTCTCAACTAGTTGGCAAGAAGTAGTGAAAATCGATTTGTACATCAATGAAATGCTGCACAAATCCTGGTGGTGTCCATTCATATTGACATTGTTTACTCATGATAATTAGAAAGTTTGTGAAAATATGGTTAATTTTCACTACAATTGTGCGCAATTCAGTGTTCGCAGATGTGAAGAAAATTAGTTTTAAAAGGGGGCAATTTTGTTTCTATAAAAAACAAGAAATTTAATACAAAAAGGGTCATATATTTCAAGATGGAACCTGTGACTCCAAATCCCTACAAAATGGGATACTTTTTGTGAATTTGTACTCGATAAGCCAAAAATAGGATAATAATTATTTAGAACACATTCTGAACCTTGTTTTAGGCAAAAAGGGGTCACATTTCTTGGGAAATATTCTTAAAAGTCAGCAAATAGGGGGTCATTTTCGACTGCACTAACAATGATGTGTCCCCTCTTTGAATTTGAGGTGACACCCCAGGGGAACAAATCATATGATTACTAAAAATTAAAGACTAGCTAATTATAACATAAAGTTTATTTTTGTTTTTGATGTTTGCTATCCCACTGCTTTCTTAGTTTTCTAGAACCCACCTTGTCTTTTTTTAACAGTGGAACTGGCAATGTATTAAGCATGGTAGTTTTAGAAATTGTGCTTTTTGTAGGGCTACAGGGAAAGGATTTGTTGTATGTATCTGTACTTGTACACTTGAGTTGGACACATATATATAAAATGGACAAAGTATAAACAAAAAACCCTCCGTCTCCTTGTATGTTTTTCTCAGTCCTTTTTTTAATCTTTTTTTCTCTCTCTCTCTCTCTCTCTCTCTCTCTCTATTTCATTTTATTCACCTTACTTCTCTCTCTGTCTTTCTTGTATTCTCTACCCCCCCCCCCCTTCTCTCTCTCTCTCTCTCTCTCTCTCTTTCTCATTTTGTTCTCCTTCTTTCCCACTCTCTCTTTCTTGTAGTCTCTTTATCTCTCTCTTTCTCTGACTCTTCTCTCTTACTCTTTCTCTCTCTCTCTCTCTCATTTTGTTCTTTTTTCCTTCTCTTAATCACTCTCGTTCTCTAGCTCTTACTCGCTCTCACCTTTCCCCCCTTTTTTTAAATAAAATTGTCTCAAAAAGGTGATTATTAAATGCTGGTTTAGCTCTAGAAAGTATTTGAGGGAAGCCCTTTGCACATCTTACACTTCACTTGAAACTGACCAGAATTTTGTTTCATACTCTGCTCATGCTTGATCTCACATTATTCCTTAAATGCCGAAAACCTCTTCAAAATTTGTCAAGAACAATGTAAATTTCACAGGAAAAGGTGGTCGTGTCACTTTGGAATTGCAAAAAGAAATTCCAAGGTTCCCATGTCTCATTCATTTTACATGGAGTTCGGTGTTTGTGTCATGTAAAATAGCATTTAAAAGCTTGTGAATAAAATAACTCAAATTTGACTTTCCTTAATAGTTTTTAATCGTTTTTGTATAGTTACGTATCGCTATAACAAAGATGAAAATTTGGTTTGAATTGCGTGTTTGTATGGTTACGTATCGCTATAACAAAGATGAAAATTTGGTTTAAATTGCGTGTTTTGTTTTAGTAGACTCCTGCGGTTATGCGTATACCCACATACTTGGGCATTATCCATACTATGGTTGGGAGCGATTCAGTAATAATCTTCCAGAACCACAACCAATAGAAAGATTGAAAGTTTAGTTGGTTATGGCAGGCTATTTTTTATATGGCATTGTTAAATATTATATTGCATATAAATATTTTGTACTGTGGTTATGATTATGTATACCCCTACCAAAAACAAAAAAAAAATTTTTTAATCGAACTGGTTTTCGGGAGAGCTAGAGACAAACATGGATTAACCAGATGATCAATATACAGATGCCTCCTTTTTCCATGTTCACAGTCATATTTGTATTTAAATATATGTATAGGTCTATGACATTCATTTGCAGAGATAAAACTGTAATTCATTATAGTAGGCCTACATTTCCTGAGCAGCTATCCTAGAATTATATTTTTGATAGGTCTATATTTTTCAAATTTGAGTGATCAGTAGATGTTAATTAATCACCAGTTTACCCTTCATTTGTTCAAATTTTTGTTGTGATATCACAATAAAATGAAAAAAATTATACATTAAAAAAAAAATGGATTCTTGGATTGAACTGTATGTGTACAAAATGATATCAATAAGGTTAACGGTACAATAGTGTTGAAATTGAGAAAAGAAGTGATATATCGAGAGAGGAGGATGTGGGAAGAGAGGGATAATTAAAAAGCGAGATAGATAGATAGAGAGAGAGGGGGGCGGAGAGATCTAATTATCAGGGACGGTAATATTACGAGTTTATTATTATATCATGATAATCCTAGAGTTTCATTTAATATTCTTCTGCAATCAGGCAAACAAATCGTCAAATACCGTCAATCGATCTTTGATTTGTCAGTGGTCCAAAGTTTTGTGTCAAAGGTCAGTCTAATCTCGGTTTTGTTTAAACATGCTTTTCTGGAATTCATTATTTCGACTCCATGCGGCTCATTATATTCAAACGACTGGAATCTTTATAATTATAGTTTCGTGGCGTCAGCTGTTCTGGAGAACATTCAATTTCTCCTCAAAGAGTGCTTTTACTTTTGTCATTTCGGTTTCACCGCAACGAAATATATCAGCCATCATCATGTCTGATCCAGTTGTTATTGTTTCTGCCGTTCGCACTGCGATTGGTAAGTGAATAAAGAGCGAAATGGAATTCATATTTTATGTTACCCTTGATGTGATATAATATGATCAATTTATCTTTAAGTCCCAGATAAACTAAAAATTGCGAAGGTTATTCCCATTCCTAACAGTGGATCATATCTAAACCTCCCTATTTTTTTGAAGATTTTAGAGAAATGCGTATATATTTCCTGGAAAAGTGCAATATCATTACTCCCCAATAATTTGGTTTTCGAACGGAACACTCTACATCTTCTGCCATCACCGAGTTTATACATATAAGGTTTACAAATGCTTTTGATTCTCTTGGTCACACAATTGTATTAAACAAATTGGAACGTTATGGTTATAAAGGAATTATACTGGAATGGTTTTTAAATTATTTAAGTAATCGATAACAATATGTTGTACTAGAAAAATGTGAATCACAGACAATGACAGTAAGATGTGGAGTGCCGCAGGGCTCAATTCTAGGACCATTATTATTTCTTTTATATGTTCATGCTCGGCTCCATGTGCGGTGGGGACACCAGCCCGCGCCCTACCGCGGCTGTATTTGGGGGAAAGTGGATGTCAACCTTTTGAAATGGAGTATTGTATTTGTCCGCCATCGGACATAAATTGCCATGCTGGGGTGTCCTACAAACTTTGTGAATGCATGTGTCGCATGCATTCTTTATTTAATTAATTATTTCAAAATTTAGGGTTATATAAAAGAGATATTTGATCGTTGACCATGCATCAGTCATAAGTCAAACCAGTTAAAACTATATTGGTCAAAATGTATATCAAACACGAGGAGCTCACAATACATTGGGATTAGGAAAAGATTTATTGCATGTATAAAATAAATGGGGGGAAATAAGATAATAATTTTAAATACTTTCTCAAGAATTAAACTCCCGGAAATCACAGTACATTTATTACCTTTGACTGGTCTTTAGGAAGAACGTCAGATATTTCTAATTATCATCCAAGGTCGAAATCGTGTCCAAAGACAAACAAAATTTAATATGCACTTACTTGACAGGTATTGACGGTTTTTTTTTCCATTTTGGGTCAATAAGACAAAGGCGCATAAAAAAACTGATGTTTGAATGGTCATAACATTCTTGCTATGTAGATATGTTGTGGTCTAGTGGATAGGTCACCAAACTACAGAGAATTACTGCTCAAATCCCAGCCCCGCTATCCCGGTGTTAAATGGGTACCCGATAGGATGCGCAAGTCATTTGCTCAACATAAGTTGTGAGAGTCTGTAAAATAGTGCATGGTTGAAATGCTCCTCAGGAAGTGGAAAATGTACGAGTACACTGTGAGCGGGCGAGCCTGAAGCCGATGATTAAAGCGCTATATAGACACAGAATATTAGTATTATTATTGCTTTATGAATGTGTAAATGCATGGTGTTTTATCATTGCTTCTATATTGTGAATAGGCAGTCTGAATGGAGTACTGTCGACTATTCCAGCTCATGATCTGGGAACCATAGTCATCAAGGAAGCCCTGCAGAGGTCAAAGGTCAGAAGCAGTGATGTGTCAGAGGTCATCATGGGTCAGGTGTACACAGCAGGTCAAGGCCAGAACCCTGCAAGACAGGCCAGTATGAATGCAGGGATACCAGTCGAGGTGATAATAATGATTATAAACATTGGGTATAGAGGTCATTTGAAAGGTCAGGGGTCATTGGTGTGTCAAGAGGTCATCATGGGTCACGTGTATGCAGCCAGTACGGTCAAAAGAGGTTTTAACGAATCAAACAATTGAATAATACATTAACCATCACAGCTTCAAAGCTGTAATGCAATCGTTCCGAGCACTGAAGTGGAGAACATTTTAAATCTTAGTAAGAAACCTGTCTTGAAATGGACCACAATACATACTAAATGTATGTGTGCTGGAAATAAATAAAATAACAAAGGAAACCATTCCACCTCCTCTTACTTAGAAAGAAAATGTGAATACTGGAGCCAGTCCATTTAAACTGATTCTTCAATATGTATTTTTACATGTTGAATAACCCCTTGCTGTAATAGTAATTTATAGCAATAACATAAATATGGGATATAAGTGTATTGCATGGCGTTTAATTGTTGATTATTGGAATTTGATGACAGCCGTTCTTGATATCTCACTGTCGTTTGAAGGTACCAGCATTTAACCTGAACTTGCTGTGTGGTTCCGGCCTGAAGACAATTATACTAGGAGCACAGGCGATCATGTGTGGGGAATCTTCCATTGTCATTGCAGGGGGTCAGGAAAGCATGAGCCAGGTTGGTTTGTATCAATATCATCTTAATAATAATTATTATTATTAACAAAGGTAGTAATTACAATTATATACATGCTATAAAATCTGTTGGTAGGTTTCAGGAATGAAAGGGACAAGATAGCATAAACTAAGTTTGTAGAAACATGAAAAATCATTGAATATTTCGGTAGCAAGATATTATGAAGCGTCAGTTTGGTATTTAATGTGCACATATTAATCTATCACCACTACTGAGGCTCAATGTTTGAGTTTTAAGGGGATCATGACAAAATATTAAACATGAGAGTTTATTAGAAGGTTTATTAGAAGCTTTAAAGGAGTCAGAGGGTGCAGCGTTTTATTAGACTAATGAAAATGCAAAAATCTTCTCGCTTGGTCGCTACGTTCCCTCGCACAATATCCTACAAAATAAACAAGCAAAATATTGTAGAAAATCTGTATTCCTTTGGTATCACGTAACTCACTTACGTCACTTTTGTCCCTCTCGTTCACTATGCTCCTTCGTTCCTTGCATATCGCCCCCCCCCCCCCCCCCCGGCCATTAAAAGAAATCGCCGCCTCTGCTAACAACACATAATATATCCAATTTGCATTCTGGATATTGAAATACAGGTACATGTACAAGTATTTGTGACATGTAAATGACATAATTCGTATCGAGGCACTTCACTTATTGTGACCGAATAATGTGTCATAGATTTGATGATAAAACTGGTGTTTCGTTGTTTGGTCTCCCGCAGGTGCCCCATGCTGTCCATCTTCGTAGCGGTCTATCCGGCGTCAGTGACAAGCCTTTGGTTGATCTGATAGTACACGATGGCCTGATAGATGCATTCAATAACTATCACATGGGAATTACAGGTACATCGGTACAAATAAAGACCATATCTAGGGAAAGTGTAATGGATGGAGGTACCGTCCAAGAGGCCCCTTAGACGTCATTCGTTGCACCGCGCGTCTTCTGCTCCCCCTGCCCTATCCGATGAAAATGCAACTTTATATCGATGGAAACTGAAGGAATGTAGAATACAAATGAAAAGGAATACAAAATGTGTTCTCTTTCAGTATTGCACAAAAATACATTAAAACCTCCTTTTCCGCAACCCTCCAAATTTTAGGTCAATAGGGGAATTGCTGCAGTTACGATGGCGACAAAACATGTTTACCCGATCGGCTCGCCTGAGCCGTGCTTAATGAAAAAAGTAATTGCGAATAGGCTTACTAATGCGTTACTAATAAAAAGACACATAGAGCAATACATTTCTTAAAGATACGGTTTCTGTAGATCTTTACGACCACTTTTTAAATGAGTCTGGACTCTGGATCATCGTAATACCTGGTAATATTTTCTTTAATCTAGCCGTGACTTACTTTTAGCGCTCTCATCTTTTTTTTTTTATTACAGCATATAGATTTATTGCTTTGCTTGTTTTTATAAGGTATGTTTGAATATTTGCCAATGGGATGTTTACCTTAGTTGGAATGATAAGTAAAACATAGATTTTTTATGTACTTTGTTATCAATAAAATTATCTCTTGGGTTGTTCTGTCATGTCATAATATTTATTTTGTAACTTTAAATGTTCCATAAAATGAATTTTCATGTACTTACAGAGTTACAGTAAATTTGTTCAAGATCTAATGTATCCTGTTCAAATGAAAAAGTGTGAAGAAAAAAATATTTCAAATTTCTTACAGAGCCACATGTACCTTGCATAAAATGAAACCAAAAATGGAATACAAAAAAATTATAAGAACAAATACAATTTTACAAAAAAATAAGCTATCAACCATTCCTTTTTGTGAGAATGATTCATATTGTCAGAAATTATTCATATTTTTCTGCCTTCAAACCAGTGTTATGAACCCTATTCTTCTCCTCGTCTGTATAAGAGCATGCAAAATGTAATATTTATCTCATTTTGTCCTCGGAGGTCCTTAATTTTTGCCTTGTAAGGTAGGCAAGTATGGAATATTATATTTGTGAAAATTATCAATTTTGACAGCTGAAAACCTGGCCAAGAAATGGGAAATCACACGTGAACAGCAAGACCAGTTCGCTCTGGAGTCTCAGTTCAAGGCCGAGAAGGCCCAGACAGAAGGCGTCTTCGCTACGGAGATCGTCACTGTGCCGATCAAGAGCCGCAAGCGCAAGGCCACTGTGGAGTACGACGTTGATGAGTACCCAAGGAAGGGGTCGACCATCGAGGGAATGTCTAAACTCAGATCATGCTTCATCGAGGATGCGACAGGAACAGTAACTGCCGGAAATTCATGCGGTAAGTTCACGTTGCTCTTCTTGACCCTCTTGCTAACACTACCTTAAACCCTTCGTCGTCGCTGGTGGAAAATCTGAACCAAGAGTGCAACCATTTAACCCATCAACTAATTTATAAGGGAACCTGGTGGCTTCTTTAAGGCTACAGGAATAAGAAAATGCAGTTGTCAACGTGGTATTTTGTCTTTAAATAGAATGGCTGCATTTGTCTTCCTAAATAATAAATATGAAGTTTGTTCTCATTTGAGATATTTTGTATCCGTTTCTCGCCCATTTTATCAAAACATTGCAATGGAGAAGCGACAATTAACTTTGGTTAACTGTATTACTATGGTTCTAAACTATAGTTGCCTTGACCTACAAACTGACTTCGTCCGAACCCAGTTTGAAACTGAGTCGAAGGTCAGCTCTTAGATGTGTAGTTAGACCTGACCCAGATAGCAAAGTATCTGGGGCCCATATGGGAATCATGTGGGCCTACTGGGGCCCATATGTACCATGTAAAACCCATAGGTGGCCCATATGGTTTGTCCCACCTAGAACCCAGATAATAAAAACCATATGGGCCCCATGTGGTATCTATATGGGCGAAGTGGCATAATTATGGATCGACTGAGCCCAGATAGAAACATATAAAACCCATATGGGGCCCATATGGGTTTTCCCACCTAGAACCCACATAATAAAACCATATGGGCCCCATGTGGTATCTATATGGGCGAAGTGGCATAATTATGGATCGACTGAGCCCAGATAGAAACATATAAAACCCATATGGGGCCCATATGGGTTTTCCCACCCAGAACCCACGCATATGGGCCCCATGTCGGCCCCATGTGGGTTTTTGGTGGTGAAAATCGCACGTCGAGCATTTGCTGGGCCCAGCTAAAAACCAGGTGTATACCAGATGGGCCTTCCCACCCAGAACCCACAACTACCGACCCATATGGGCCCCATATGGGCGCAATGTGGGGTTTTGGTGGTAAAAATCGCACGTCGAACATTGTCTTCACCCAGCTGAAAACCAGATGTATACCAGATGGGCCTTCCCACAAAGAACCCACAGGTATACGGATCCCACGTGGCCCATATAAAAACCAGATGTATACCAGATGGGCCTTCCCACCCAGAACCCACAACTACCGACACATATGGGCCCCATATGGCCCCATGTGGGTTTTTGGTGGTGAAAATCGCACGTCGAACATTGTCTTCGCCCAGCTGAAAACCAGATGTATACCAGATGGGCCTTCCCACAAAGAACCCACAGGTATACGGATCCCACGTGGCCCATATAAAAACCAGATGTATACCAGATGGGCCTTCCCATCCAGAACCCACAAGTACCAACACATATGGGCCCCATGTGGGCCCCATGTGGGTTTTTTGGTGGTGAAAGTTGCACATCGAGCATCGGCCGGGCCCAGCTAAAAACCAGATGTATACCAGATGGGCCTTCCCACCCAAAACCCACAAATAACCCCCTAATTTGCATAATGAATATGGGGTGCGTGTACATCTATGTTTTTTTACAATTTATCTGAATTTACAGGATATTTCCTAATTACTGATGATTTAGTTATATGCAATTCATTTCGAAAATACTACAAAATGTAAATTGCTAATTATTAGGACATTTCACTACTTTGTATAAATTACATTTAATTAAACAGAATTAAGAAAAACACTAACTGTGAACTAAAACAGATTCAATAAAATACAAGTATATGGAAATGTCTCATCTCAACAAATTAACCAAGTCTTCTTAATACCAATGCCTTTACATTGGAAATTTTAGACGATGTGTTGTTGCCATTGGCAAAATTAATTAGTACAAGTGTTACATAACGTACTAATTATATCTGCTAATTGGGGCTTTCAACTGTTTGAAAGTTGTGCCAAATGGTACGACTGGTCCAGTTAAACCCAACTGGTAACCCTGCAAATTAAAATGGGATAAATTAATTCAACTGGGTAAAAATAGAACCCATTTAAACAATATGAAGCCCATTTAGAACTACATTGGCCCATATGGGACCATATCAAACCCACTTGGCCCATATGGATCCCATATAAAAACCCGCTTATAGCCCAAATGGGCCCCATATGGTTTACATGGGAAAGATGTGGGCCTGCCCATATTTACCCCACGCGAAACCCTGGCCCATATGGGCCCCAGACGGGGTGTACGGTGCAAAAAGCACATGGGTCCCAGATGGGCCAAGTGGGGCCATACATAGCCCACATGGGCAACCCATATGGGGCCCATATGGGAGCAATGTGGGCCTGCCCATATTCAACCCACACTAAACCCACTTGGCCCAAATGGGCCCCACATAGGGTGTACATATGGGTCCCAGATTGGCCAAGTGGGGCCCATATGGGCCCATACATAGCCCAAATGGGCCACATATGGTTTACATGGGTACGATGTGGGCCTGCCCATATTTACCCCACGTGTAACCCTGGCCCAAATGGGCCCCAGACGGGGTGTACGGTGCAAAAAACACAAGGGGCCCAGATGGGTCCATATGGGCCCATACATAGCCCACATGGGCAACCCATATGGGGCCCACATTTTAGCCCAGATAAGCCCACAAGTAACCCATATGGGCCCCAGATACTTTGCTATCTGGGGATAGATACAAACCTGTGAAACCACAATTGCCCAACATAATTATACACGCCCACAAGTTTCAGAACTTTTAACAACACTGTTTAGAGACACAAAATAAGCACCTGCTACTGCAGATTTACTACTACTTCTACTTCGCCTCTCGCCCAGGTATGAATGACGGAGCAGCAGCAGTGGTTCTCATGAAGCTGTCCGAGGCTCAGAAGAGGGGCGTGGCACCCTTAGCAAGGATAGTCTCGTGGGGCCAGGCTGGGGTGGATCCAGCTATCATGGGGTCTGGTCCTATTCCTGCTATCAAGAAAGCTGTAAGTAGATAAGGCAGGCCACTTGAAGACATCCCAGCTCTTCACTGCTCAAGACAATATTATCTGAGATCCTGTTTCTGGTTCTTAATTGTCATACGAATTGTAATCAAAATGTGAAAGTGCAACCTCGCAAATCTAAAAATTGTTGCTGGTCCATGAATATTCAGACCATCACACCTAACTTTTGGATGGTTTTTACAAAGAAGTTTTCAGAAAAGGGGGATTCTAGTTAATCGTCATAAGAAAGTGTAAAAGTTCAGGGTGTTCCAGGCTTCTTAGTGGGACAGGGACAAGAGGCCAAACCGGATATCAGTTGTTGGGCATTTATATGACAAGTAAAAATCACCGTGATTTGGACCAAATCAGACTACAATGTTACGAATTTATCGTTCATAGGACTTGTCAGGACCTCAATCTGAAATAAGCTGCTATAGGATTTCCCGGCCAAATTCGCGAGTTTGTCATTCAAATTGATTTGTCTTGCGTTCAAATTCGACGGTTTTAGTGCAGTCAGGTATATCTCGGGTTTATATTCCCTTTTCTAGTTTTCAAATCTATGGAATTTTCGTTAGAATCTACGTATGTTTCATTCAAATTAATGAACAACGTGCTTCTTTCGCTATTTGGCCATTCGATTTGGCGCAACACGATTTTCTGACAACGCGACGGTGTACTTTTAGCATTCTAATTCATTTGTAGCATTCAAATTAGCACTTTGTGCACTTAAATTGATCGTCAATATACATTTCTCGTTTATTACACACTTTATATGGCTCATTCTTTTTTTTTCAAGTTTGTTTCTTCATGTGTACTTCATCATATTTCATTTTCTTGCATTTATGCACTTATACTTATTAGATTTATCTGATATTCATCAGCATTTAAGTTTGAGTGTTAAGAAGAAAAAAACGACTTGCATCTACGGACCTGATGGTCTCAGTATATTTGTAAATGTTCATGTAAGGAAGTTGTTTGTCTTATGTTTCATCATAAATTTATCATAATTTCATCATAATTTCATTATGGAAGAAGGGTACAATATTGTGAATGGGGTAGGGACTTGAGTCAACAATTTGAACATGATTCATTATTTAGCCATGTCTTTAGCCATCGATCTGCTTGCGGGCAAGTAAACTATGAAACTCTTTAAGAAAAACAGAGGGGTGTGCTGGGTATAAGAGACGATGTGAATTACTTTTGTAAAATTCCGAGTCTGTAGTAAAAAAAAAAAAGGGGGCGATTGAGGGTAACCCCACCTTTCCCGGGTATATGAACATGTCCGTTCAGAAATGCCATATCCCTTGATTTCGCCCCTTTTTTACTCTGTCTGACTACTTCCATCTGCATTGCCCTGAAAATAAATAAATGGAATAACAGCTTAGACCCCAATGGCAAATCATGCATTTTAACTGCATTATTTAAAAACTGTAAAAAGTTTGTTGCAATTCTTCCCCCTAACATTCCTAACTTGAATAAAAAATATTACGAATACGAACGACAGGTGTTAATTTGAATGATAAAAATTACGCTTCGACAAGTGAATATTAATTTGAATGCTAGTTGAGCAATTTCTAAATTGAATGACAGATCTATGAAACCCTTCGACCAAAATCCTAAATTAAATACAAAAACTGGAAAATTGAATGATAATTGGCATGGGAAAGCCGATCTGCGCTAACTAAAATGCAAAATAAATGAATTCGAATGACAAACACGCGAATTTGGCCGGGAAATCCTATTATAGATCTTTGTATCTAACATGATTAAATATCAACTAGTATAATATGCAAGAGTCGTGTTATGCAAGTTTCCTAGGGAAAGTGTTGCAAAAGAACAAGAAGATGGCACGATGTTCACAACTATAGTGCCTGAACGCATCACTCATTATAATCTTACTCTTCTCTTCTTGTTCTTTTCCTTCCATAGCTTGAGAAAGCAGGCTGGAGCATTGGTGATGTTGATCTTTTTGAGTTGAATGAGGTATTTGCAGCGCAGGCTCTCACTGTCACGAAGGAGCTTGGTATTGACATGTCCAAGGTAACTTTTCAGGGGCAAACATGCTGTACAATGTATGCAAGACTTTTTCAGTATATTTTACAGAACATAAGTTCATCTAAGTAGACCAAAATGCACTTATGAGAGCAGAGCTTACAACATGCATGACATGGACAACCTTATTAGTCGGTGAAATACTCTTTTTACGACCAGGGTTTTATCATAAACTTGTAATGAATTCTGAGATTTGTTTTACACGACTCATCGATCGTATCTTTTTTCTTTCTCTCTCTCTCTCTCTCTATCATTCCTTTTCGTACTTCATTTCGCTGTCCCTGTTTCTGGACTTTATGTTTCTCCCTTTCATAATAATTTCTCTTATTTATCCCCTTTTGGTTTATCTTTCTCCTTTTTTCCTCTCTCTTTTCTCATTTTCTCCATTTCCTCCCCTCTTTCTCTCTCTCTCTCTCTCTCTCTCACCCCTCTCTCTCTCTCTCACCCCTCCCCCTCTCTCTCTCTCTCTCTCTCTCTCTCTCTCTGCAGGTCAATATCTACGGGGGAGCCATAGCTCTGGGCCACCCCTTAGCCATGTCAGGCACCCGCATCGTAGTGACCCTGCTCAACGCCATGAAAAGGACCAATGTCAAGAAGGGCTTGGCTGCTATTTGCGTAGGGGGAGGGATGGGCATTGCCATATGTGTAGAAGCATTATAGTCAGGCAATAGCATTCTGATTCATAAAATCAGTAACAAAAATTGGCCCTCCTTTTGTTGGGATAAATTCCCAAGTTGCAAAGTGTTTAAAGGTAGTATCGGCCATTTGCAGCACATAAATGGACAACGAGAAAAATGTAGACAGGTGCCCCTTTTCCATTTTCATAAGTGACCTTATTTGTCTCTAATGAGTGCCTCTTTTCAGTTGCGAGAAATTCCCAATTTATCTGATACTTTTGCCCTTTTTTTAAATTTTGACTCATGCCCCTCTTCCTATTGAAAACATGCACTTTTTCCTTCTGATGAAAGCCCTATTTTTAATAATTCTCTTTTTAATAAAAAATAAAAAAACCTCCCCTTTCTCTTAAATGCAACTTTTCACCTCTGGAAAGTGCCCCTTTTATTTTATCACGTGCCTCTCTTCCTTTCTAATACGTACCATATTTCCTTCGGAAAAGTGCCCCTTTTCCTTTTTATATGAGCCCCTTTATTTGTCAAAATGCTCCTTTTTACATCGGATAAATGCCCCTATTAAAATCTGAGACATATGGAAACGTTGTATCATCCGCTCAATCTGACTTGCGTACATAGAACAAATAAGCATTTTTCCATGAAAAAGTGTAGTTTTCTAAAATGTGCGTTTCTTTCCAGCATTGGGGCGCCCGGGAGTCCCTCGGGTAACATTTCATAAAGTATAATATAAAAAGACCATTTGCAAATTTTCTATACTTTTGTCGGAAAAAATAGATTTATCAAGCACAATGTCGTCTCTTTTTGCGTTGGAGAAGAGCAAAGAGCGAGTTTCAATCATACTTTGGCCGCTCTCGCAAGCTCTCACTCGTTTCACTGTGGTCAAGCAACTTTGGGGCCAGCGGTTAATGAAAATACTAATCGTTAGCTTTCTTCTGGTATTAAACTTGTTTTGATTGATTGTATACTTTTGTCGGAATAAAGGAAACAAAAAGGCTTGACCAATAACTTATCAGCGTCTGAATTGACCTTTTGACCTTCAATTCCCTGATGCAAGCGCACATAAACGGGTTCTAATGACGTCATCTTCGCTCAATCGGTGTCTTTTATCCTAAAATGCTACACTTTCACAATGTTTATACATCTTTTTTAATCATATGTAAGATATAACATATTTTGTCTGATATCACTGAAGTTTTGGGTTTTATTTAAAGAGTAATTTTTAAATAAGAGCCATTTTACTGTTTTAATTTACTGGATCGTACCATTTAAGTCGCAGGGTAGAAAGATGCATTTTCCAACCGCTCCAAATTTAATTTACGTTCCGACATTCTGTTAAATGGGTTTGTGTTGTTAAGAATCCACTGATTTCTGCTCCACCAAACGTCCACATGCGGAATCGTTTATCAATTAAATTATTCAAATTAATGGATGCTTCCTTCCCAGGTGTTTGTGTTGTTGAAGCATTTCATTCACCTGCTATCATTCTTTGTACTCCAATTGCCAGAACGCAAATTACATTTTGGTTTTATAGTTTCATGCGGAGTCGTTTATCAACTACATGTATTCAAATTTAAGAATGCTTCCTTCCCAGGGGTGGTTTTATGCATTTCATTCACCTGTTATTATTCTTTGTACTCCAATTGTTAGAATACAAAATGCATTTTGTTTTTATAGTTTCATTCAATAAGTAAGTCAATAAAAGAGTATGTTCTGCACAATAAAAACAATGTGTGTCCCTATTGTACAATGTAATGTGTCCCCTCATTTTGTAATAGTTAATTTACCCATTCACATAATGGAACTACCTGCCCGGTGAAGCCAGTGGCCCGTGACCCCTGAGCATTCAACACCGTGTGGGAATCTGTTTGTGGTTAACTTCTTTTATGATACAAATCAAACCAAACGTTTCCATATGAGTGCCCTTTTCCTTCAACAGATTCCCCATTTCCATTCCCACAAGTGCCTTTTTTCATTTTTTTCATCTCTCTTTCAGAGTGTCCTTTTTCAGGTGCAAGAAGTTCCCCATTTTCACCTCTGACAATTGCCCTTTTTACTTTGATACGTGCACCTTGTCTTTTTTAATAAACTGTCCTTTTCTTTGTGAAAAATGCCTACTTTTCCTTTCTCCGTAACATACACAATTAATTCAAAGCGAATTAGAGCCCCTTTTTCTTTAATTGTCCCTAGAGCTCGCTCGCTACGCATTTATAGTTGTTGAAATTATACTTATAAAAGAACTTTTCAGTCTTTATTCATTAGATTGTGCTTAAAACTTTATAGGGTTTGTTTTTTGTCCTCTTTATAAGATGTACATTTGTGCTCGCTAGCTTGAAAATTAATTTTCAGACCATCGTACCCAACTGCAAAGTATGTTGCTTACAGTATCTAGTACCACGTAAAGAGAGAAACAAATATTGATGTCATCCCTGGTAGTGTAATCACAATCATGACGATGTAGGAGTATATAGGCTATCAATGTCCAAAAATGGTGTATGTGTTTTGTTATGACATGGTTAATATTTCGTACTCTGGTGATGATTGTGAATACTCCCTCCATAAAAATGTATATCTGTATCGAACTTGTTTGGAGAGACTCATTTTGTATTAAAGTATAGATTTACCACGATGTATAAAATTATGCCTACTTTCCATGATCACATATTTGCATACAAAACTAAACATTTGCATACGAAATGAAAACTCCTTTATTCGAGAAAAACTGTAATTCATGATAATATAGTTCCTGAGCAGCCATTCTCATAGATTTATAGTTTAATAGGTTTATATATTATTTTGTTTTATAAGATTGCATCCGAATATGTTGATTACATATAATATGTTAACACTCAAATTCTCCATGCGTTTGTGGTGATATCATAAACCACTTTACAGTTATATACAGTGTATATACAAACATAATAACAATAATAAAATATTTGAAAAGAAAAAAAATATACTTTAATACAACTTGTTTGGAACAAAAATACCAATAGAGAGAGAGAGAGAGATGCTTGAGGGGTTATCTAATTATCAAGGACGGTAATATCACGAGTACATATCATTTTACATCATCGTAAATTCGTAATCCCAGAGTTCTTTTTTAATCCTCCTCGAAACAGACAGATAACGATAACAAGTGTATTCACCGGTCTATTCCTGTACGTCCATCTATCTTTAGCTTGAGTGGTCCAAAGTTTTGTGTCAAAGGTCAGTCTCGGACGATCTTTACTAGATTTTTTCAACAGGCTTTTCTTGAATTCGTTCATTTTCCCTGTACGAGTCAATACGGCTCACTTTTATTCAAACGACTGGATTCTTTTGTGGCGTCAGCTGTGTCTGGAGAACGTTAAATCTCTCATCAAAGAGTGCTTTTACGTTTGATAATTCGGTTTCACCGCAACGAAATATATCAGTCATCATGTCTGATCCAGTTGTCATCGTTTCTGCCGTTCGCACTGCAATTGGTAAGTGAATAAAGAGCGAATTCCGCCCATTAATTTGTCACGATTCGCCGCCCGCCCGTGTACGGTCCCACTCGCGAAGAATTGTGTGTTGTAACTGTAAAAATCCACGCCCACTAACTCTATGGTTCATGCTCGGCTTCGATTGCGGCCTGCGGGTCCCCAGCCAGCGCCCAACTGCGACTGTATTTAGGGGAAGTGGATGTCAACCTTTAGAAACGGACTCGGAGCATGGTATTAATTTTGACTCACTTCAGACAGGACTTGCCATGATGAGAAAACAAATTGTGGGGTGTCCAACAAACTTTATAAATTTGTTGCACACATTTTTTAGAATTTGATTTTTTTAAAAAAATTGTGAATGTGATATTTGATTGATGACCTTCCTCAGTCATGATCACATATTGAATATGATATTAATATCACCGAGCCTTAATTAGCACCCATAACTCTGTGTGAAGAGGCAGGCAAACAAGGCTCTAGTGTACTTCCGTATCCATTTTTTTAACAGTTTCATATCGATTCTTAGCAAAGGAATTTTAGCCCAATTTTTTTACTAATTTTAATCATAAACATATATCACATTTTCGACCTGAATTTGGATCACATCTGACATCAGGAAGCCTCCATTTAGGGCTTAAATGTGTACGTCGTCGCTCAGTACCGCTCTACGCTGTAGTCCTGCACCTCGAACCGAAGCTATCAGTCCAAAATTATGCAAACTTCTCGTATGGTTTATGGTATCTTGCATGCGCGTAATACCATAAACCATGCGAGAAATTTGCATAATTTTTTACTGATAGCTTCAGTTTGAGGTGCAGAGCAATAGCGTAGAGACGGTACTGTGCGTGCGTCTATGTATTCTGAACTAATCGCTATTATCATAAAGTACCTTCGCAAGTTGTTTTTCCCAGCGATAGTCTCAGTAATCAACTCTGTCCAATGAAAATAAACCACAAAAACCTTGGTCTACACCTACAAAATTAAGGGCTTTTTTGTGTTTTGTATATGAACCAATTTTTTTTTTTTTTTTTTGGGGGGGGGGAGGGGGTTGAGTTGCAATTTTTGCCTCAAAGATTTGAGCGCATGCCAGCTAGCACTGTGACCAAGAAATGCACACAATGACTACAAAGCGGCTCTTTCCATGATTGAAAAATTTCTTATATAAATTTGGATTAGATTTAGTACCAAATGGAAATCAAAATGGCACTAGAGCACTTTCGCACAGAGTGTGCTTCGTTTCGTCACATGCTCTAGGCTCAAGTTAGTGTTGTCTGGAGTCGGGATGAGGAAACTATTTCGTTTGGGAAATGAAGCACACTTCAGTGGATCTTTCAAAGAAAAGTCCTAACATTGCACATAATGTGAATTTATAAGGGAAGATATTAACTTGCACCAAGTGTAAGGCAAACTCTTTGTTCAACAAATATACTGCAATTTTCTTCTTTTGCATTGACCAAGTGACATCTAAAAGCTGTTTAATACTATGACAATGTTGTTTTGAAACCCCTTTGAAACTCTCATACAAGTTTGAGAATGAACACTTACCTAAGGCTAGTATAAGAAGTCACACCAGTAGAGCTGTTATTTGTACAAAACATACGATCCCAACCCTTCACAGGTATTTAAGTTTTTATTCCTTTAGTGTCAAAAGTCACAACAAAAAGTGTAATTTAAATGGTCATAACATTCTTGCTTTGTAGAGGGGTTGAGGTCTAGTGGATAAGACTGTTGACCACACAAGGGTTCAAATCCCAGCCTGGAACTATTGCCCTTGTACAAGACGTTAATCTATGTGTGCCTGTCTCAACCCAGGTGTTTAATAGGTACCGGGTGGGATGCGAAAGTCACTTTAGTTTGCTCAGCATTGTGAGAGTCTATAAAGGACACCTGGCTAAAAATCCACAGGGAGTGGAAAATGTGCATACATTGTGTGCGGGCAAGCCAGAATCCAATAAACTTGATAGTAATATATGATCTGTAAAGCCCTTAAAGACATTGACAATGTACTATTAAGCACTATATAAAAACAGAATATTATTATTATTATTGCTATTTGGGAGTTTAAATGGTAGTTTTATCATTGCTTCTATTTGTATAGGCAGTCTGAATGGAGTACTGTCAACTGTACCTGCCCATGATCTGGGAACCATAGTCATCAAGGAAGCCCTGCAGAGGTCAGGGGTCAGTAGCAGTGATGTGTCAGAGGTCATCATGGGTCAGGTGTACACAGCAGGTCAAGGCCAGAACCCTGCCAGACAGGCCAGTGTGAATGCAGGGATACCAGTTGAGGTGATTAATGATTAGGAACATTGGGTAGAGGTCATCCAAAAGGTCAGGGGCCATTGATGAGTCAGAAGGTCATCATTGGCCACACCTTGGCCCCCATTGTCATGGATGGTAACTTTGCCATCAGTATCAAATACCATTGCAACATCATTCAACAGCCAATCATAGTAAAGTGAGTGTAGCTTGGCAAATATTGGTTAACGCCATCTACGTCTGTTCGCCTGTTTGTGAAACAGACTGAAGTCGTATTAGACCCGATTGGCCCTGAGTCAGGCCACGTAGATACGTAGTCTCGTCAGGCTACACTCCCTTTAAGGTTTATGGCAAAGTAACCATAAGTGGTAAGTTTTATGCAACGGGCCCAGGTTGGGTCAATTTTTGTTGAAGAATCAACCAATCAAATATATGCAAGCCATCACAGCTTCAAAGCTGAATTGCAATTGTTCTGAGCATCTGTAGTGGGGGTCAATTTTAATTTGGATAGAAATCTGTCTTGAAATTGACTGCATACTACATGTATGTGTGCAGGAAAAATATAAATCAACATGGGTACCCGTCCTCATATTTAGAAAGAAAATGTGGATAAGGAGCTAGGAATGAAAATGAATTAGCTGATCCATTTAAACTGATTCTTCAACATGTATTTCTAAATGCTGACTAACACCTTTAATGTATTAGTATACCTTTAAGCAATGAAATAAACATTTTGGCTAGTCAATAGTTTGGGGATATAAATCTATTGCATGGCATGTTGTTATGAAATTTTCTTGATCAAAAATCTACCTTAACGCTTATACATGCATTTATTACATCATGCCGTCTTGATCAATGCAATAGCCTTCTTCATGGCCTTCCGGACTTGCACATTGCAAAACTCCAGAGAATCCAAAACTCTGCTGCCAGGCTT
Source organism: Strongylocentrotus droebachiensis (assembly GCA_035222895.1). Taxonomy (NCBI): domain Eukaryota; kingdom Metazoa; phylum Echinodermata; class Echinoidea; order Camarodonta; family Strongylocentrotidae; genus Strongylocentrotus; species Strongylocentrotus droebachiensis. Next base: position 12,647 of record JAVYIG010009622.1, on the reverse strand, counting down.
GTAACATGCACGCGCTCTTGTGAACACATCACCCCTGTACTTCGTGAATTGCATTGGTTGCCGGTGAAGTACCGCATTATGTACAAAATCTTAGTTTTAACTTATAAATGCATTCATGAATTGGCACCAATTTATCTGCAAGAATTAATCAGGAATACAAACCCTCACGCAATTTACAGTCATCTTCACAATTAAACCTCGTATCTACTTCTGTTTCAACTCTTTCTTATGTTAATCACTCTTTTTGCAAAGCTTCTGCTGAACTTCGGAACAGATTACCTTTAAATGTCAAAAACTGTCAAACCATTAACCTATTCAAAACTAGTCTTAAGACACATTTATTCAAAATTGCGTTTGATGATTAATTAACTTTGTTCACTTTGATGTGTATTTCATATATGTATCGTAATTTGTAGGTTTATTTGCGTTTTTAGTTTTGTTTAAGATGTAATTGTATATCAGTCTATTTTGTGTGTATAGCGCTTAGAGACTTCGGTGGTAAGCGCTTTATAAGTAACGTTTTTATTATTTTTTATGTTATTTATTTATTTATTGTTGACTATTGGAATTTAATTACAATATTTTTGTTACCTTCCTATAATTTGCAGGTACCAGCGACTAACGTCAACATGCTGTGTGGTTCCGGCCTGAGGACAATAGTACTAGGAGCGCAGGCAATCATGTGCGGGGACTCTTCCATTGTGGTTGCAGGGGGTCAGGAAAGCATGAGCCAGGTTGGTAATACGTTCATGAATCAATTCTGTTCCATGAAGACCCACTTATGGTTATCTTTGAAAGCTAATTTGTTCTGCTTCAGGGAGGAGGGGGCAAGGAAGCGAAACAAAAGTGTGTAGAAGCATCCTGGAATAATTCATTAAATATTTTAGTTGCATGTTATCAGTCAGTTTTTTATGAAATGTGCATACTTTTCTATTACCACTATGGAGGCTCACTAATTGTGTTTAAAAAAGATTGTATAAACATGAGAGTTTATTAGATTTTGATTGTGAAGAGTCAGAAAGTATGAAGGTTTAAAGCCTTTTGAGACTACATAGTATTATTGTGTATATACAGAAGAAATTCTTCTATTGTGGTGGGAGGGGTCAGGAAGTATGAGTCAGGAGGGTAATAATTTATGTCCATGTTTCATACAGACCCACTTATAGCTATCTTTGAAAGCTCATACATCAAGTCAAGGTTGGGGTCATAAACCATGTTCACTGTGAGAAACATTGAGTTCATTAAATTGTTGTTGCAACTAGCCAGGAAATTAGAAGGAGGGGTCGGGAGGGTATGAGTCAGGTGGGTGATAATTGATGTCGATATAAATAAATTCAGTTTCATACAGACCCACGTATAGCTATTTTTGAAAGCTCATATATCAAGTCAAGGTTGGGGTCATAAACCATGTTCGCAGAAACAGAGTTTATTAGATTGTGGTTGCAACTTTTCAGGAAAGTAGAAAGGCAAAAGGTGCATAGTAATACCGGTAGGCCATTTTCTAAAAGTTCTTTTATTGTTTTATTTTTTTTTTTTTTTTTTTTACTTCGACTGTGTGTAGAAAAAATTCTTTTATTGCAGGGGGTCATGATAGTTTGAGCCATAATGTCAGTACAAACTGTTAATGTATTTAAAAATTAACCAGTGCATACATGCACGTAGCTATACATATTATTTGTGGAAGTAATTTATAAATAAGTCACAGAATGATCAAAACTTTGAAACATGTTGTTCTCAAAATTGACATCCTTTAGCTGCACACCCATGTCTTTCTCCCAGTCGCACGACCAGTTGATTCACCGGTGTGACATTTCGCTGGCTGCCCGCAAAAAAGGCCATTACTGCTAATAACAATACATGGCTGTTATAGTCTTCTTGTGGGGAGCTGACGATATGACGCATTTGCCCCGGGCTTTATTTCATCAACGTTATAGGATAAGGATAAGGTTAAGTTGCAACTTGGTTTTAGGTTAAGGTTATAGGGTGAGGATTAGGTTTAGTGTTAAGTCCAAGAGTTGACTGATGTTAGGAATTCAGTAAGTCTATAAAGTCCAAAGTGACCCGACGCAATTGTTGATGAAGGATATGTCATAGATCCATGATACGTATGTATTTCATTGTTTGTTCTCCCTCAGGCGCCTCATGCAGCCCATCTTCGTAGCGGTCTTTCCTTCGGTGACAAGCCTTTGGTGGATTTGTTAGTAAACGATGGCTTGATGGATGCATTCACTAATATTCACATGGGAATTACAGGTATATAATTGGTACTTAAAGACCCTATTCAATGAAAATGCAACTGTATATCAATAGAAAGCAGAATGAATGTAGAATAGAATTTAAAGGAATACAAAAAATGTTCCCTTTCAGTATTGCATAAAAGAAACTTACAGTTGACAAGTGACAACATAACATGTGAACCCGATCGGCTCGCCTATGTAGCTAGCTTTCCATTGATGTATAATGCATCTATTTCATTTTTTCGCTTTCGACAGGGTCTTTAATTGTCCCATCAAGTGAATGTTCATGTACTCATGGTGAATTCACTCAAGATCTACTGTATCTTCTTCAATTGATATAAGGTGTTGAAGGAAAAACCCTTCAAATTTCTTACAGAGCTTCATGAACCTTGCATAAATGAAACTAGCTATTATGGAATACAACAAAAAATTAAAAAGCTGCAAACCATTCCTATTTGGGAGAAATTATTCATATTTTTCTACCTTAAAAAAGAACTCTGTATTCTTCATCTTGTCTGAAACATCTGTACTTAAAAGCTTGCCAGATGCAATATATTCCTTATTCTGTCCTTGGAAAATCCTCATTATGCCTCAGAAAGTTGGCATGAATGGAATAACATTATTTAGTGAAAATTACCAATTTTGACAGCTGAAAACCTGGCCAAGAAATGGGAAATCACACGTGAACAGCAGGACCAGTTCGCTCTGGGGTCGCAGCTCAAGGCCGAGAAGGCCCAGACAGAAGGCGTCTTCACTACGGAGATCGTTACTGTGCCGATCAAGAGCCGCAAGGCCACGGTAGAGGTCAAAGTTGACGAGTACCCACGGAAGGGGTCAACCATCGAGGGGATGGCCAAACTCAGATCATGCTTTATCACGGATGCAACGGGAACGGTTACTGCAGGCAATGCGTCTGGTAAGCCCACGTTGACCCTCCTGTTGACCCTCCTGTTACTGCAATGCTTGACCCTTACCATTGACAGCAAATCTTGCCCAAACACAAGCATTTAATAAAGTGTTATTATGAAGAATGCCTAGGTTTTTCTTCCTGACTGAGGTTTGTTCCCAGGGGGGGGGGGGGGGGAAGTTTCATACCAATTTCATTTAAAAAAGAACAAGAAGCCACAATTAACTTGTGAAAGATCATGTATGACAATCATTCAAACATCAGTTGCCGTTATCGACAAACTGACTTTGTTGGACCCTGATTTGAAACCGAGTCAACGATCGGTCCCCAGATGTAAATAATTAAATGTGATTGATACATATCTTATTGCTTGATCTTGCTTAACCTCAAACCCTTTCAGTTTCATGTATCTATTTCAGGTCTTTTTCAGGCAACATGTTGTAGTAAACGTGCTTGGCTCAACATGTCGAGCCTTCTTCAGATTCAATGAGTAAAACCAACTGGTATCTGTGCTGTCTGTGAAAACACAATTACAATCACTCACACCTCACTTTAAGAAATACAGACAACCCTATTTCAACAATGCAGAATTAAGATCTGCCAGAGTTTATTTAATACTTCCTTGAAGAGGCTCATCTGATTGGTAGTAATTCCATAAATTGAATTTTCATTGTTTCACAATCAAAAAGGTGGTTCTACTGTGAGACTTTTGCCTGCAGGCATCATCAATACTGACATTTTATCGCCACTAGATGGGGTGGTACAACAGTCAGAGAGAATGAGAATGTACAGTGATCATAGGTTGAACTCGCCAATGTCACAGTTAATGACATCTTTCTGGATATGCATCGCCTCCCTGATCCGGCCATCTTTTATACTACTGTCAAACCTGTCTATAGCGACCACCCAAGGGAAACACAAAAAGTGATCTTTGTAGACAGGTTCCTTTAGTACATGTTTCAATGATGATGATGATGATGATTCACAGCATTTGTACGGCGCCATTTATCTGTTTCAAAAGACATTCAAAGGCGCGAGCTCCTCCAATAAAGTTAGCATTTAAATGTCTGAAGGAAGATGTGAGTTTTGAATGAAGCTTTGAAGTGGTCAAGGTTGTCAATTTCGCGAATAGATGATGGGAGAGAAACCATTTTCAAAGGAAACAAAAAATGTGGTCTTTATATAGACAGGTAGTCTTTGTAGACAGGTGGTCACTAAAGCAGGTTTGACTGTACTTCTACTATTCCTCTTGTCTAGGTATCAATGATGGAGCTGCAGCAGTAGTTCTCATGAAGCTGTCCGAGGCTCAGAAGAGGGGCGTGGCACCTCTAGCTAGGATAGTCTCATGGGGCCAGGCCGGGGTGGATCCAGCTATCATGGGGTCTGGTCCTATTCCTGCTATCAAGAAAGCTGTAAGTGGATGAAGCAGGCCACTTGGAGACAATCTTATTTGAGATCATGTTTGTGGTTCTAAATGGTCATATTAATTGTGATGAAAGTGTGAGTTCTAGGCCTTCTAGTGGGAAAGGGACAAGACACCCAATCACATATCAGATGTTGGGCATTTTATGTGACAGGTAAAAATCACTGTGATTTGCACCAAATCAGACCACACTTCATTCATTTCAATTCATTTATTTCCACAAAATTCATACAAAACAGTAAAAGGTGAACAACAACGATACATACTTAACATGATAATTGAGTGTATGTGGAGAAACTAGCAAAGGCCCAAGGCCTAACGAGTGCTAATCTCCAGTGAAGTTGGAATATCAAAATAATTAAGCTAATGATTTAAACAATCATTTAGTTATGATTATTTTATGATTCTGTTGTTCAAAGGACTTTCAGGACCTTCCAAATCTAAAAGAAGCTGCTTTCTAGATCTTTACAAATTCAATATATCATGTTATGCTATGTTATATATTACATTATGTGTTATTAATTTTGTTTGTAAACTTTTGTAATTCAGCTAAACGTTTTATTTGAAATAAACCATTTTGAATTGAATTGAATTGAATTGAATTGAATCATATAGACTAGTATACCAGAGCCTGTGTTATGCATGTTTGCTAGGAAAAGTGTTTCACAAGAACAAGAAGATCGCACTTTGTCCACAAATATAGCGCTTTTTTTTAAGTAAATTTTTTTTCATCTTTTTTAAAGATTTCATTATGGTACTCATTATATTTACACTTCTCGTGTTTTTTTTCCTTCTATAGCTGGAGAAAGCAGGTTGGAGCCTTGGTGATGTTGATCTGTTTGAACTGAATGAGGCGTTTGCAGCACAGTCTCTCACCGTCACGAAGGAGCTTGGTATCGACACCTCCAAGGTAATTTTTCTTTTTTTCTTTTTCAGGGTCGAACATGATGTACATGTACACTGTATGCAGACCAAATGCAATTAAAAGAACACAGCATAACTTAGCATGGATAAATTTACTCTTCTTAAGACCAAAGTTTTATCATAAACTTAAAATGAATGCTGATTTTTTATTTACCCGACTCATCGATCATATCTTTTTTTCTTTCTCTCTCTCTCTCTCCCTATCTTTCCATTTTGTACATCATTTCTCTGTCCATGTTTCTCTTATGGACTTTATATTTCTCCCTTTCGTAATTGTTATCTTATTCATTCCCTTTTGGTTTATCTTTCTCCTTTTTTCCTCTCTTCTCTTATTGTCTCTCTCTCTCTCACTCTCTCCCCCTCTCTCTCTCTCCCCCCTCTCTCTCTCTCTCTCTCGCCCTTCCTCTTGCACACATCCCTCCCCCTTCTCTCTATCTCTCTCTCTCTCTTTCTCTCTCTGCAGGTCAATATCTACGGAGGGGCCATAGCCCTGGGCCACCCCTTAGCCGTGTCAGGCACCCGCATCGTGGTCACCCTACTCAACGCCATGAAAAGGACCAATGCCAAGAAGGGCTTAGCTGCACTCTGTATCGGGGGAGGGATGGGCATTGCCATGTGTGTAGAAACTTTATAGTCGGGCAAATAACAGTCTCATTCAATAAATCAATTTTTAAAAATTGGCCCTTCTTTTGTGAGAATAAATTCTCAAGTTGCAAAGTGTTTAAAGGTAGTATCAGCCATTTGCAACCTATGAATTGACGGTAAGAGAAATTTAGTTGAGATGATTAATTAGCCTGAAAGTAACCTCCACTCAAAAGATTTCTTGAAGAAATTAATTTGTAGGAATTGGTAGGCATTTTCAGAATGAGCTTTCTCAAATATACCAAGCAGCTGAAACTGGATATAAAGACCACTCAGACGAGACAAGAGAAACGGTCCTTATGAACAGGTAGTCTTTCTATACAGGTGGTCTTTATGTACAGGTTTCTGTAACACATGTTTCAATGCGAAACACTCCCAAGGGAAACCGCAAAAAACAGTCTTTTGAAATGCTGCATTGTCATTGAATCCAGAGGGGTGATATTTTAAGCTCAACATTTTTTTAATGAGTGAATGTTGATATAAACCTTCCCCCCCCCCCCTTTTACAGAGGGTGAATAATATTCTTTGATTTCGAACCAAACATAACTAAGAACATGAGTATATATATTAAATAAGGCATGTACATATTCTTTTTATCATTGAAAGAAGCTGTTATGTGGGATTCCCTTTGATGATTTGTTGTATTAAGTCTATTGTACACTCTTTTTTTCCCGTCGATATATAATGTACTTTAACATGATTTTAATGACAACTCACTGAAAATGTTCTGTTGAAGTATCCGTTTTTGTTTGTAAATTGTGAATTTCCAAAAATGATAGATCATATAAAATGCTAGAAGAATGCTCAGCATTATATATTTTTTCTATTTTTGTTGAACAATTTGTTTTATCTTTTGTTGTTGTGGTTGGGTTTAGTTTGTTGGCGCTATCCATCTATTTCGATGATTTCTGCCAGGCTTTGTGTGAAAGAGCGTCTTACTCTCTCTTCTGCAGCTCTACTTAATTTTGATTTCATGCCTACACTTATGCTTTCAGTATGGGGACCAATATACAAAATTTTGCCGTATTACTACATATGTGAAAATGTACCTCTGTTTGTCTTTGTATGTCTGAATGAAAAGTAATGTGTATTGAAAACTAAAACTGACAAAGAGCCAATTGAAAATATGGCTGGCAGAAAACAAAAAATAATCATGATTTATAATGATTTCTTCCTTATTCAAGAGGAATAAATGGATTAATTTAGCTGGCTTCCTGTCGTATCAAGGTTCTGAAATTATCTTTGAACCGAAATGCTATTGTGGTTATGACTGCAGTGTGCATCAATTATCAAATAGTTGTACATATCACTGCATGAACCACTTATACGAACAGGGTAAAGGAGAACAACCATGATGTTGTTATGAAGAACACCATTTTAATAGTACAGTAACACCTGGCTGGAATACTCCCCAGGGAGTGGAGATTGTGCACATGTTGAATCTAATGACCAGGGTAATAGTATATCTGTAAAGCGCCTAGATACATCATAGATGTATTAAGCGCTATATTAAAGCCCAAGTCCACTCCATAAATAACTTACTTTCAATAGAACCAGAGAAATCAGACAAACCAATAGAAAAAAGTTTGAGCAAAATCGGATAACTAATAAGAAAGTTATGAATTTTTAATCACATGAAAAACTTTGAAAATCACTACACAAATTGGCAACTCACTCATGAGTCTATGACGTATGGTCCTCACTATCCATTTATTATTTTCTTTATATTGATAATATAAATTTCCTATTTTCACCCTAAAAATCTTTTTCTTCACACCAGTATCCAAGTTAGATTTTTAGTAATATGTTTTTGTGTGGATGCACAAATAAAGAGTAATTTTTGTCTAGTTAAATCATGAAAAATTGAATTTTGATAAACTATTTATATAAAAATCAATAATTATGAATATACAATATTCAGAAAATAGTATCAATTTTTCAAAATTCATAAAAGTTTTTGGGAAATGTCATGCACGCAATATGATACAAATCATATAACCTGGGCAAAGGCATGGGAAATCTAGTTTTGGGGATAAAAAGGGAAATTAATGGGATTAAACTATGTAAAGCAATTGATAAGTTGTGAGGACATGACATCACAAACTGATAACCATCTTGGCAATTTGTGTTGTGAATCTCATTGTTTCATAGTTTTACATACTTTTTCAAAAATTCATAACTTTCTTATTAGTTATTCGATTTTGCTCAAACTTTTTTTGATTGGTTTATCTGATTTTTCTGCTTTTATTAAAAGTAAATTATTTTTCGAGTGGACTTGTCCTTTAAAGCAGAATATTATTATTACAGTGGAACCTCGTTATTGTGGCAAACTCTCATTGTGACCTGCTTCTTCTGCTAGTCCCATTTCTTTGTATTCTATCGTTTCCTAGCCTTGATTTAACAAGGTTTTGATATTGCAAGGTAATTACCCTTGAGTCTAGGAGTTTGCTCTAATACAGTTCCATTGTATCTCATTTAAACAGGGTAATTTGGCTAGGCTCAATTTGTTTGTATGTACCTACGTTTTTTATCTCGGTTATAACAAGGTCTTGATTATAAAAAACTAATTCCTTGCTCGCAAGGATTTTGCTGTAATGAAGGTCCACTGTATCTCATTATAACAAGGTACGGTATCTTTGCTTGTCCTACTATTGTTAGTCCCTTGTTTTTATCTCTGATAAAACAAGGTTTTAATTTGAAAAAATTTTAAGCTCATTGCTTGATCGCTAGGAGTTTGCTATAACCAGGTTACAGTGTATCTTATTTTAGCTTGCTTGTTCCACTTTGTTTGTATTCCTTTGGTTTTATATCTGATATAACAAGGCTTTGATAAAACAAGCTCATTCCTTGATCCCAAGGAGTCAATTTAATGAGATTCTACTGTAATTTTGTGGTAGCTGTGATACTACCTATTGAATTATTTGAAAATAATGACACAAAGGAGATACATTAAACAAAATTATCAATGTGCAATGATTAGACAAAGCCAAATATAATTGCACAATAAATTGGATTTTATATTATGAACAGTTCTCTGTGTATTGTTTTTAAGAGATATTTCACCCCAACTCAGGGCAGGAGAAAGATTTTTTCAATTCAGTTATGAAAGTATTTGAAGTTGAATTTAGAGCTAATATCAGGCCTCTATATGATGATTATCTGTGGCGGACGTATTCGCTTTACTAAATATTTATCTTTGTATGAAATTTCTACTTGTAATTATGTATTTGTCAATTTACAGAGCATTTCATGTCATTTGGTGTATGGTAATTATTAGTACTTGAATAAAATTCATGCTTTCTCATACTTCAGTTGATCAATTGTGTATTGTAAAGTGTTCTCAATAAACCAATATGAACAGAAGTGCCGTAGTCAAGTGGTTTAAGCACTCGACTTGAAATTTGAGAGTCATGGTTCGATCCCCAACAGGGCACTTGTGTCCTTTGGCAAGGCTTTAATCTTCATTTGCCATGCTCGACCCAGTGAGGTAAATGGGTACCTGGCAGGAATTAATTCCTTGAAATGCTAGAGCGCTGTAATGGCAGCTGCTAGGCTGAAGCCGGGGTAATAATAAATGCGCCTCGGAATAGAATTTCTAGATAGACGGCGCTATAGAAATGCCCATTATTATTATTATTGTTCAATGATTGAAAGTTTCTTGAATACAAAGACATGATGTAATGCATCCAAAGGAAATTAGCTAGCACTACACATGGATGGAAGTGGAACTAAAACTAAGAAATAAAGAAAGACAAAATGCAATTTTTAGTAATTTATAATACAAAGATTTATTTACAAGTAGATGCTCACAACTACCATCCTCAACATTGGGAGACACAGAAATTTAAAGTATTAAAAAGTGACTATACAAACAAGAACTAAAAGAAAAAGGGATTTACATTTTAATAGTGAAAATGCCAAGGCATATTAAAACAATTTTAAAACAATGTTAAATCTTCTGCATGGGGTTAACTTCTTGTAATAATAAAAATAATCACAAAAAAGACCATCGGATAATTAAAATGCCAAGTCTACTCTTTTTGTCATGGTCTTCAGTTCTGTCAAGCTGGACTATGGATGTAGTTGGCTTGCATCAGGGAATAAGACATTTTAGGGATGAGTTTAATGTTCAGGGTATATTTCTGAGATCAAAATAAAACATTACTTTAAAATTAAAAGCCACATGGCCATACATGCCCTAGTTTATTTCAAATGCAGAATGATGCAATGAAATTTACATCAAAATATCCTATGATATACACTGGCATGCAAGATAAAAATTATAAAGATCCTTGGCCAATATGAACTGTTAAAAACTCTTAATCTTGGAACTAGAACAACTTTTTGTACACCTCACTGTCTACTATACTAAAAATAATCACTAAAATGAAATGTGTGGAGTCATGAAATTTACTGATTGAATAGCTGGTACACATATCAAACACAAATACAGAGGAATGGAAAGTAAAAATCTTTTTAAAACATGAACCATTTGGTAAACCAACCAAAAATGAATCATAGCTGCTTCAAATTTATTCCAAGATACTTATGTTTGAAGACACTTTGTTACACTAGTATATGGTTTTTCATTCTGAAATAATATACTCTAGAATGAACCAATATTAGCGATTGTCTACAGCAGCCAAGACTCAAATCTTCATACGATCATTATGTAAAATTCAGAATTCTGTAACCAGCAATAAAAAGTATTGTCACCTAGAACCAATTCATGTCTTTGCAAAGAGATTTTATCTTCTGTGAATAATACATCTCTTCACTTTTCTTCCAAAGTATTATACCATGTACAAATGTATATGCCATCGCTAAAAGCTAAGGTCTTACAATACATTCTATCCTGCTTGTTCCATTCACATAACATCCTCAATCCTTCCCTTTTGTAGAATTTAAAAAGAATGTTGCTTACTTCTGTACCCGAGAACTACTATTAAAATATTTTTCTAAAATTTCTATTACCCTTGACTGAGAAAGGATATCATTTCTTGAGAGCTAGAGAGGCGTTAACTCTGAAGAAAAGTATGATTTACAATGCCATAGGCCTTCCGTCTCTTGACAGAAGATTTGTGTGTGATTTTTGCCATGACCATGAGTCACTGTTCAACTTCCTTCACACCGTCTCCTCGTCTTCCCAACCTCAACCTCCCCAAACTCCTCCCACCCACGTCGTCTTGTCCCCATCCCACGAGTCTACCTCTTCCTTTTGACCCACTACCTACTACTCATACCACTGCATCCATCACCGCCCCCAACCACCTCTCCTCCCCATTCCTCCGCCTCCCATCCTTCCTCCACCTCCCATCCCTCCTCCTCCCATCCCTCCCCCTCCCATCCCTCCCCCTTCACCTCCTCCGAGCCCACCCCTGGGGGGCAAGGTGATGGCGATATCAATATAATCACCGATGGTGAAGCTCTGAGATCCAAGGGTGACGGAATCGTCCGGTCCCTTGCGCCCGGAGCACGTCATCCCGATCTCTCTCATCTGGTAGGCCTGATTGCGTCTGGGATGAGGGTGGACGATGGCAAAGTCAAAGTACGTGCCTCGCCGCCGAGCGTCCGGGTTGACCTCCTTCACGAGGCTGGATAACTCTTTTAATGTAGCATCCATCCTAGGAAGAAAACGGAACAAATACACACAATAGAATGTAAGGCAATAATAATAATATTAAGTTTTTGTATAGCGCATAATACATAATGAATTCACAGATCTATGCGCTTCCAAAGATCTTTGGAAATTATGACCCTAGCTTTAGCTCCAGCTTCCGTTATCAGCGCACAGTGCATTTCAAGGAATGATCCTACCTACTAGGTACCTGGGTCGAGTGTGGCAAATGTAGATTAATGCCTTGCCAAAGGACATTAGTGCCGTGGCGTGACGGGACTCGAACCATGAACCTTGTGATCCAAAGTCCAGTGACATATCCTCCCAACCAGGAAGAGATAAAACTCCTGAATCCAACACATAGTAGGGCCTACCTGGCTTCTCATCACAGCATCAAAGTCTGCTTAAAATTATCTGTAGAGTCTGATTTCATGAGCTATTGCCCCTAATGTGAGGGTACTGAATATTGCTATACTTCATGCCAATTTTCTCAAGTACATATTTACCCACTACCATGGAAAATCATTATTTCTCAAGAAAGTAACGTACGTGTACCGGTATGTTTAATTGTTACTGTTTTGCTGCAAGAGGTTTATGTGAGAAATTTACCAGCTCACTGTGTCTGCTATTAAAAAGTCTAAAACCATTCACAGGGTTTTTCCTTTATATCATGAAAAGTGACCCCATACCGGTAAGTATTGGTTTCCAAAATATTCTGAACAATAAAAAGGCTGAAAAGGCCTGAAACAGCTACAGAATGGCTACAGTCTGTCAAAAGCTTTAAAAAACTGGCACCTCTGCATTAAGCAAAACTGTTACAATACCCAACTTACTGTGTCTGCCAGATAGTCATAAGGACCGCTATTTATAAAAGACTGCTATTCATTTGGTCACACG
>JAVYIG010009621.1:0-76584 GCA_035222895.1 Strongylocentrotus droebachiensis | reverse complement strand
TAGGATTGTTGATATAAAAATATTGGCCCATGCTTGATTATGTATATCTTAGATTATCATATTAACTGTTTCGTTGGAGAGGAACCTAATGAGATTAACAAACATTGAATGGTGATAACTCGCTAATTAAGCAATGATTAAAGGAATACTAATTGCTATCAACTGTTAAAAAAAAGAGATAAGTTTTACTTTTGTTAACCTCAAAACTCGAGGTTCAATAATGGATCTCATATTTATAAGCCAAGCCGGCAATTAATATTCATCTAATCACTGTTAATTAGTGTGTTATCGACATTCAACATATCGTGCAATCTGAAACGCCCGTTCAAATTCTCCCGCATTGTATTACTATATTCTTTATGATGAAAGTTTGCCACATTGTCAGAGTCGGAGGTTGTTATTTGCTTGCAGTTATTATGTTTTATATATTATGTTTAGATCAGAATAATCTGTCAAGCAGTTAACGCTGACGTATTATAACTAATTGAACATTGAGAAAGTGCTCTTTTCTTTGCAACTTCTAAGTCCTATATACGGCAAATATGAGCATGATATATTATCGTCAATAAGACCAAAATAGTAAATGCAACATACCCTAGTTTACAAACAAATATTTCCTAACGGGTGATTATAGATTTGAGAATTACATATGATTTTTTTTATTGTAAAAAGAATCTGATTCGATTAACAAAGATCGAACTGTGATAACTTCCTTAACAAGCGAAGATTAAAGGAAGAATAAATGCTGCCTTGTGTTTAAAATGGGATTAATTGATTCTCTGTTCTGTTAACCTCAGAACTCGTGACAAAATACTCTTGACAAAAATCGTGTTATCGGAAACGCCCTCATAAACTCTCCTCATTTTATTATAATTTTATTTATGATAAAATTTTGCCCCATTGCAGGGTAGTTAGAATTATTTGATTATTGCCATTAAGTTATATATATATTATGTTAATACCAGGAAAGGCAGAAATCCAGTTAACGATGGCGTACGAGATGTACGTGGATAATGAAATAATGCTCTATGTTTAGAAGTTCAATTTTCTAGGTACGACAAACTTAATATGAGTAAGATGTATTATTGCAATCATGATCCTAAGAGAAAATGCGAAATAGTACTTAAATTTATTTTCTATTCTGTTAACCTCAGAACTCGTGACAGAGAACACTTGACAAATATCGTGTTACTTGGAAATGCCCTTCATAAACTTTCCTCGTTTTATTAAAAGTTTCAGACATCCATGGCGTAAAGAAGCACTTGAACATCGAGATAATTATTTCATGTTTACATGTTCAATTTTCTAGGTACAGCAAACTTAATGTGAGCAAGATGTATTTTATTGCAATTATGATCGAAAGAGAAAGTGCAAAATAGTACTTAAATTTATTTTATGTTCTGTTAACCTCAGAACTCGTGACAGAGAACTCTTGACAAATATCGTGTTACTTGAAACGCCCCTCATAAACTCTCCTCATTTTATTATCAATTTCTTTATGATGAAAGTTTGCCCCATCGCAGGGTAGTCGGCAATTATTTGCTTATTGCCATTATGACCATAAAAGGCTAACGATGGCGTCAAGATGTACTTTAACATTGAGATAATTCTTTCCTATTTACATGTTAAATTTCTAGGTATGGCAAATATGAGCATGATGTATTATTTTAATCATGACCGACAAAGGAACTGCAACGTAGGATTTGTTCGTATACAAATATTTTCTCGCGCGTGATTATGTTTATTCGAGATTATCATATTAACTGTTTAGTTGGAGAGGAAGCTAATGCAATTAATAAATATTAAATGGTGATAACTCGCTAATTAAGCAGTAATTAGAGGTATACTAATTGCTGACATGTGATGAAATTACGAGATTTTATTGATTCTCTACAGTATAAACGGCAATTAATATTCATCTTATCATTGTTAATTAGTGTGTTATCGACATTCAACATATCGTGTAATCTGAAACGCCCGCGTTCTAATTCTCCGCATTGTATTATTATTTTCTTCATGATGAAAGTTTGCCACAATGTCAGAGTCGGAGGTAGTTATTTTCTTGCAGTCATTATATTTTACATTACGTTTAGATCAGAATAACCTGTCAATCATTCAATACTGACCTATTATAACTAATTCAACATTGAGAAACTGCTTTTTCCTTTGTTACTTATAAATCCTATGTACGGTAATTATGAGCATGATATATTATTGTCAATAAAACCAAGAGAGTAAGTGCTACTAACCATGTTTTACAAAGAAATATTTCCTAACGGGTGATTATAGATTTGGGAATAACATACAATTTTTTTATTGTCAAAAGAATCTGATTCGATTGATTCGATTAACAAGGATTGAATGGTGATAACTTCCTTAACAAGCGAAGATTAAAGGAAGAATAAATGCTGCCTTGTGTTTAAAAATGGGATTAATTGATTCTCTGTTCTGTTAACCTCAGAACTCGTGACAGACAACTATTGACAAAAATCGTGTTATCGGAAACGCCCCCTCTTAAACTCTCCTCACTTTATTATAATTTTCTTTATGACGAAAAATTGCACCATCGTAAGATTAGTTGGTAATTATTTGTTTATTGTCATTATGTTATATATATATATATATATATATATATATATTATGTTAAGACCAGAAAAGGCAGACATCCAGATAACGATGGCGTACGAGATGTACGTGAAAATTGAGATAATGCTCTCCTGTTTTACAAGTTCAATCTTCTAGGTACGACAAACTTTATGAGCAAGATGTATTATCGTATGATCGAAAGAGAAAATTAAAATAGGATTTTCATATACAAATATTGCCCCACGCATAATTAAGATTATCATATTAACATAGGACCCAATAAATGAAATTAAATGAAGTAAATGAAACTGTTTAGTGGAAGAGGAGTCCGATGCGATTAACAAATATTAAATGGTGATAACTCGCTAATTCAGCAAAGACTACTAATTGCTGATATTATGTTGTAGAAATACGAGATTAATTGATTCTCCACTTTGTTAACCTCACAGCCCGAGGTTCAATAAATGAATCTCATATTTATAACTCAAGCCAGCAAATGATATTCCTTCAATCACTGTTAATTAGCAACATGGCATGAACAAATAAAGTTATACCCAGTTTTACAAATCAATAAAATGGTTCCCTTTTGCAATTTATTTTGTTACTTCGATACTCTAGGTATGGCAATACAATTATGTGCTTGATATATTATTGTAATTGTGAATAAAAAAGAAACTGCGACATAGCATATATTTCAATCAAATATTGCCTAACACGTGATTATGATTTTTGAGATTATCTTTTCAAATTTTTGGTGAAAGATAAATATATTTCAATCTACAAACACCGAACGGTGAAAACTCGCCAATGAAGCAAAGATTAGAGGAACAATACTTGCTGCCTTGTGATTAATTAATTTCTTTCTCTGTTAACCACAGAATTCGTGACATAAATCGTGTAATCGGAAACGCCCCTCCAAAACCCTCGAGATTGTATTATCATTTTCTTTATGATGAAAGTTTGCCCTATCATCATAATAGTCGGTTACTATTTGCTTAATATCATTTATGTTTATATTATGTTAAGACCAGAAAAGGCAGACATCCAGTTAAAATGATGGCGTCAAGAAGTACTTGAGCATGGAGATAATGCTCTCCTGTTTACAGGTTAAATTTTATAGGTAGGACAAGGTTGATTGTAATCGTGACCAAAAGAGAAACTGCGAAATAGGATCGTTCATATACAAATATTGGCCCATGCGTGATTATGTATATCTTAGATTATCATATTAACTGTTTAGTTGGAGAGGAATCTAATGCGATTAACAAATATTGAATGGTGATAACTCGCTAATTAAGCAGTGATTAGAAGAAGACTAATTGCTCAATCTGCTAAAATTACGAGATTAATTGATTTTCTACTTTGTTAACCTCAGAACTCGAGGTTCAATCCATTAATCTCATATTTTAAACTCAAGTCAGCAATTAATATTCCTCTGATTATTGTTTAGGTAGCGACCTATCACCATTCAATAAATCGTGTTTAATCGAGGTACAATCAATTAATTTCATTTTTTTTAGCACAGGTCAGCAGTTAATTTTATTCTAATCCTTGCTTAATTAGCGACACGTCACCATTTATCAAAGGAACAGTTATTATGTTATATATTATGTTAAGATCAGCATAAACAGACATGCCCTTAACGTTGACGTATGAACATTTTTAAACATTCAGTAGCTGCTCTTTTCGTTGTGATTTTCATGCCATAGGTCCGGCAAATATGTGCTTGATATATTTATTTATTTATGACCGAAAGACTGAGTAGTCAGTAATTAATTGCTTACAGTCCTTATTTTTTTATATTATGTTTTGACTAAAATGAACAGACAAGCACTGAACGTTGGAGTTTGAGAACTAATTCAACATTAAGAAACTGCTCTTTTCTTTGCAGCTTCTATGTCCTAAGTACGGCAAACATTTTATTGTAATGTTTTTTATGATAAATGTTTGCCCCATCGTAAGAGTATTCGGTAACTATTTGCTTATTATCATTATGCTATATATTACGTTAAAGGGATCCGTTAACTCTGTCTCAGATTCTGAAACAAAATCCTAGATTTAGCTCATGCTGCAATGGTAATTATAAAACTTTAGGTCAGTCAGGAACCCCATGACCTTTACAAGCCGATCGCCTGTCTGATTATCAAGATAATTATGATTGGAATTCGAAACCAAATTTTGTGTTTGCCAAACGGTTTTCATAATAATACATTCTATAGGGGAAAACGAGTATGGTAACCGGTCACTCAAAGATTTTTACTTTTTTGAGGCACTTCTTGATCATTTTGAAACGCAATTTTTTGTTTAGGCGTCAATATTATACCATATTACAGACACTGATAACACGTAGGGCCGCGCATCTCAGATTTAACATTGTTAAACGATGGCTTAAAGACCAGAAAAGGCAGACCACCAGTCAATGGTGACGTAATAGAACTACTTGAACATTGAGAAAATACTCTTTCATATGCCAATTCCATGTCCCAGGTACGACAAATATGTACATGATATATTAGTGTACATGTGACCGAAAGATAAACTCCAACTTAGGATTTTGAATATGCCAATATTTGTTTATGTATCTTACCAACGGCTTGATTCTTAATGTATCTTTGTCCCTCGCATTGCCGTTTCATATCAGTCAATCAGGTTGGGTTATCCAGGGATTATTGAACCCTCTCATCGAAATCTGTTCAATTTCATTTAAAACAAGCTTGCCCTAATTTCTGAACGATAGTACCTCCCACTTTTCATTTACGAATAAAAGAAGTAAGTGAAACTTTTAGTTTCATTACGCACATGAAGAGTTCGGGATTCAGTTTAGGTGAGCAGATTTTTGAAAACTTGTTTAACAAAAGTCTATATATATATATATATATATATATCATTTGTAATGATTCACATTATTTAAGTGGAATATAATTATTGTTAAATAAAGATGTCGTGTGTTTGCTTTATATCATGTTGGTGTCTAGTTGATTTTACGAGTGAATAACTATTAGGGACCCCCCCCCCCCCCTCATAGTCTAATTCGATACTATTGATGTACATTAATGTTGCTGAAATAACATGAATTTCCGAGTTTTTTCCCTCAATTTTAAAACGTAGTTTGTCGGCCAACATCTTGGTCTTTATCGTTGATATCTGCATCCCCCTCCCTTAAAAAAAAGAGTCCATTATGCCACCTGGTATTGATGCGGATTTTTGTTGTGCCCCCCCCCCCCCCCCACCATAAAAAGATAGTTTTTGCTTATTACGCCACCGGTGAATAATGAATAAATGAGTTAAATCGATATTTAAATATGAGAATTTCAAATCTTACATTCCGATTGTGCATATTGTTGGGGATCAGTAGGGCCGTTTCATACATTTGTCAAAAATAACATTAATTCAAATATAATATGGTGTTTTATAGGCCACATTTAATGGGAACTAATGTCAAAGATCATTACCGTCATTAGAAGACGGGTAAGTCTCCTAACAAATCATTTTGTTAGATGCAAATAGGTCATAAATTGTAGTTTAAATATGAAACCTTTCCCAGACAATATCGTGGTCTGTGTTTTTATTCATTTATTTATGTATATATTTATCATTGTGTTTATCACTATTATTATTATTGATGATGTTATTGTTACTTTTATTTCGATTAATACGATTATTATTATTGTTCGTTTTGTAACTATCATTATCACTACAATCATTATACATTGACTGAAAAAAGACCTTCGAGTTATAGTTTTTACTTTAACATTTTAAAGTCAATTCAATTTATTATTAGTTTCGTTAATTTCATAAAATATAAAGACATACTATAGAATAACATTGGCGCTGGGGCATTGTATTAAAAAGCAAATGGCTTTGCAAAAACACAACGATTCCCCTTACAATCACAATAGTGAAAACAGAAAATACAGAATACAAACAAATCAGATAATGAAACGAAAATCATTGGCATATTACAAACTTGTAACAAAACAATTTTTGTTTCTTTTCCTAGCATCATGTAACTCACGTAAAGCCATACTGTCCTAATTGTAGCTACTTGCTCCCTTTATATAGAACACAATGCCTAATCGGTTACCCTTGGTCCCCCATGATCCTCTTTTTCTTATGTTAACTGAGAGCTGAGCTGATGAGATAACCACCTGTACAGTGACCTTTCATGGTGGTCTAATCCCTCCTATAAAATAGTACAGGTAAGCTTTAATGTGTTATTTTGTATTCTTTGTATCTTTACTTTGCCTTTGCCGTATAAAAAAGATTAATAATAATAATAATATTATAGAATATAATTCTTCCTTCTTCCAATAGGACCAACGACTGATATTGACAAACTTTGGGACAGCAGATAGAACTCTCTTCAAAGGATGGCCGCCAAAAATGGGTAAATGTTTTATGTCGGGATCGGAGTCGTGCACAATTTACTTTTTGGGGTATAGAGTCATATAGTCAAAGACTCAGTAAAGAGGAACGGTGGTGTCACAAACTTATTATAATAAAAAGACATAGCATAGCAATATAGCCTGCCATAAGGCTGCATGCACGCTATTGTTACTCTGCTTCTTGCATGATTGTACGCATTCGTAATAGTAGTTATTGTTCATGCCCATTGGACTGTGCAGAGTGTTTCGCACGCGCTATTGGTAGTACCATCGCGTTTATCCGATTATCTCGTTAAAATTTGGCACTGGGGGATTTGTGACTTGGCACAATGGGGATTAGCCCTGTGGCAGGATAAAAGTTAAATAACGATACATTATAACAAGTCATGGAGATGCACATACAATAATGTATAATTTTCTTGTCATAAATTGATCATATAGAAGATTGAATATCGTGTTGAAATGAATTAAATAAGCAGCATTATTGTTTTTGTTTCTACAAAATAAATGTACACATATTTTTCGGGAGATATTGTTCTGGCCAAGAAATCCTTTCAAGATATCTTTGTTTGACTACGATAATAGCGATGTGATGAAGTATAAAGTTAGTTCGGTAAAGACTATACTCAGAGGATGTCTTGAATGATCTCTCTGATAAAGTTCTATTAAAGTATTCTAATACGAATCATTCTGACTGGAGCTCAGAACAAACCCCTTTTATACTGCGTGCACCCTCTATTACGAGCTGTTCAACCCCTTTTATTTTGCGCGTAAACCATTTTTACTGCGTGCATCCTCTATTGCGAGCTGGTCAACCCCATTTATACTGCGTGCATCCTCTATTGCGAGCTGGTCAACCCCTGTTATACTGCGTGCATCCTCTATTGCGAGCTGGTCAACCCCATTTATACTGCGTGCATCCTCTATTGCGAGCTAGTCAACCCCTGTTATACTGCGTGCATCCTCTATTGCGAGCTAGTCAACCCCTGTTATACTGCGTGCATCCTCTATTGCGAGCTGGTCAACCCCTGTTATACTGCGTGCATCCTCTATTGCGAGCTGGTCAACCCCATTTATACTGCGTGCATCCTCTATTGCGAGCTAGTCAACCCCATTTATACTGCGTGCATCCTCTATTGCGAGCTAGTCAACCCCTATTATACTGCGTGCATCCTCTATTGCGAGCTGGTCAACCCCTGTTATACTGCGTGCATCCTCTATTGCGAGCTGGTCAACCCCATTTATACTGCGTGCATCCTCTATTGCGAGCTAGTCAACCCCTGTTATACTGCGTGCATCCTCTATTGCGAGCTGGTCAACCCCTGTTATACTGCGTGCATCCTCTATTGCGAGCTGGTCAACCCCATTTATACTGCGTGCATCCTCTATTGCGAGCTAGTCAACCCCTGTTATACTGCGTGCATCCTCTATTGCGAGCTGGTCAACCCATTTTATACTGCGTGCATCCTCTATTGCGAGCTAGTCAACCCCCTTTTATACTGCGTGCATCGTGCATATAATTATCTAGATAGACGGCGCTATATAAATGCCTATTATTATTAATATTATTATTACTATATTGTGTTCAGATCAGAAGAAAAAGAGGCAACCCTGACGTATGAAAACTACTTGAACATTGAGAAACTGCTCTCTTGTTTGCAACTTCGATGTCCGAAGTTCGGCAAATATGTGCACGATGAGCATCTGTTCATTACCATGCATCAAGGTATATGCATTTGCTGTTACTACTTCTACTCCGGCATATATTATTATTATTACTACTTGTACTACTACATATATTGTTATCATCATTATTATTTTAATTATTATTATTACTGCTTTCTTAATTATTATTGTTGTTATTATTATTATTACTATTACTACTAATGTAAAAAGTCAACTAAAGTTACATATTATATTGATTCAATTACTCTAATGTATGTACAAGCACTACTATTATTCTACTACTACAACTACAACTAGTATTACTACTATTACTACTACTAGTACTTCTTCTTCAAATGCTAAATAATAGTCATACTATTACTAATCTACTGATACTACTTTATTACTACTACTACTACTACTACTACTACTACTACTACTATTATTATTATTACTACTACTACTACTACTACTACTATTGCCAATACTATTAATACCAGTAGCACTACTTCTTCTACTACTAAGTACTATATTTTTCCACTTCAACTACTAATACAACTAATACTACGTCATTAATTCTACTACTACTTTTACAACTCTAGTAGTTATGTTTTTGCTTCCACTAACATTAATGTGCTTGCACTACTACTACTATACTACTGGTACTACTTATTCCACTTCTTATTACCATTTCCTCTACTACTACTACTACTAATAATACTTCTACGAATACAACTACATTTACTTCTACTACTACTCTACTACTTCAACAACAACATATACTCCTACAACTACTATGGCTAATATTACTACTACTACACTCAAACTACTACAATGACTGCCTCGTCTTCTATCATTTTACCTCCATCACCTATTTGTCCCAATAGTCATTAAAGTGTAAGGGGTAAATCGTATTGAATGTTTACTCACTTTAAATGCCATTATTATTGTAGTGTAAGTATAGCTAAATTTGCTTTTGTTTTTATCTTCAGCGCATTGAAAGAGTCTATAAACTATTCAAATATTCACTTGTCGCTATGTAAGATCATTTAATTGTTATTAATATATGCATATGTTATTATTACTGGTACTATCTTTGTTACTATTATTAATATTAATATTATTATTATTATTATTACAACTTCTTTTGTTATTATAATGATTAAAAATAATACTAATGATAATTGTGTTTACCAAGAGAAGCCTCATTAGCATCAATGCTAAACCATTAATTGCCAGATACCCATTTTCTCTTGGGTGGATATTAATATATCTTGCCAAAAGACGTGAATATCGGGTGGGAGTTGAACCTTCAACTCTTGGATGCGATTTATGTGAATGATCCATTATACCATGCCACTTCCCATTGGCGGATCCAAGGGGGGGGGGGGGGGAGGGGCAAGGGGATCCTACCCCTGATAACAACACGTTTAAAAAAAGATTGTTTGCTGTTGTTCTAAGGAGAGGGGTGTTAAGCAAAAACAACAAGTGAGCACTACCCCCCTCCCGTTGAGCAACCCCCCCCCATGAATTCGCCAGCTGATTCACCGCTAAATATTTTTTAAAGAATTGCCCCCCCCCCCCTTGGGCCCCCGCCCTCGTCGTTGGCTGGATCCGCCCCTACCACTTTCTCTCTTATTTTTCATTAATATTTGCCAATTGTTTTTATTTATTTTGCTACCAGCCTATGAACTGTGGTTCAAGCAGACAATCCATGAGGTTGATTCCATCCGTGAAATCCTGAATGAAAGGCCGTTTGATGAGAAGAAGATGCTTATGGTGAACAACCGAATGGATCGGATTAACCTAATCCTGAAGGTATAGTATGTTGGATTAAAATAGATTATAACTCAGAGCTGATCACATTATCATAATCGTAAAGGTATATTATACTGGACTAGTAATAATCGGTAACTCAGAAACCGTTGGATTTACGTCATTGTGATTTTTATTTTGCTGCTTTAGTCTTAAACTTTGACTCAGAATGGATCAGATTATCTTAATCTTTGAATTTAATAGTGGATTAGTATTAAATTTTGATCTCAGAATAGTTGAAATGTTTGTTATTTGCTCATTTTATTTATTTTATTATTGTGTGCGTATAATATTTTGTATTTCTTTTTGTATTGTTTTTCATTCTGTAATATAATCATTTTTTTGTAATTATGAAACAATATGTCTGTTATGTATATTTTGTTATCTGTATTATTTCTGCATGTGAAATGTGAAATCAATAAACTCAAACTCAAACTCAAACTTCACAGGTTTTCGCAATCTTCATGAAAAGCCCCGCATATAAACTTTGTAAACATAGTTAAAATTTACCGTTACTTTGCATATTTAGATTTTTATATTGCGAAATAAAATTGAATTGAATCGAATTGAATTTGGGTCATATAATTCGTATGTACAACAAAGGACTTTAAACTATTTTCACTCGCTTTCCATGCATTTTCTTCACATCACCAGAACTTAACTTAATTTGGAGTTAACTCTTTTTGTTATATGTCATTTTAAAATAGCTAATGCTGGATCAACTTACCATTTTGGAAACAATGTCACCTCTCTCTTTCTTCAACTTCCGGGATTATCTGGCACCGGCATCTGGTTTCCAAAGCGCTCAATTTCGAGTATTCGAGAACAAAATGGGTATCAAACCGGTAAATCTGATTTAATTGTTCAATTTATTTTTCAGGAGATATTACTCAGTTGAAATCACTAATCGTTTAACATATACATGTATTTTGCACATTTACATGGCAGTTTCATTTTAAAAGAAATATATTTTAGGGAAAGGCAATGTCAGTTCTATGACCGACATGGTAGTTTGTTTTAAAGCAATGCATTGTGTCTTCGCTGCATCTCTTCATCCAGGTGTTAAATGGGTACCAGATAGGACTCAATGTTGCGTGCGTATGTAAAATAGCGCCTGGAAGGAGTGCTCCCCTGGGAGTGGACTATGTGTATAATTATGACGATCAGGTTAAAACTATATCTCTAAAGAGCTATTAAAGAGGCGTCGTTGAAAAGTTGCTAAGTGATCACGTATTATTATTATTATCATTTTATAAGCTCTATATTTATTTCAAGTATAACATTTCTTTCTCGAATCCATTCTTCATCTCTCTTTCTCTCTCCTCTCTCTCTGTCTCTCTGTCTCTCTCTCTTTCTCTCTTTCTCTATCTCTTTCTCTCTCATTTTGCCTTTCCCTCTTTCCTGCTGTCCCTCTCTCCCACTGTCACTCACTCACACGTTTTCTCTCTTGCGCTCTCTTCCAACCTCGATAATTCCTCCCCATCTCCCTCCCTCTCTCTCTCTCTCTCTCTCTCTTCAAATCTCTCAAATTTGTTTTCTTCCACTCTCTATCTCCACCTCCTCTACTTCCTGCTCTCTCTCTCCCTATCTGTCTCTCTCTCTATGTCTCTCTCTCTCTCTCTCTCCACAGGATAACCGTATCCAGTACATGAAGGAAGATTATGCGGCGCAGTGTAACCCAATCAAACATGGAGACATCCAAAAAGCCGTCGAAGAGGACACTCTCTTCCAACTCGTAGAGGTATGGGGCGCCCTCTTCTAAAGGCTCGTTCAAATATGACGCGGTAAAACACCGTGGTTAAATGATAAATGAGCTCTTTGTTATAATATTGTGAACCGTGAATCTGTTTACATACATTTCTTTGAATAAAGAAATAAGAAGACGTCATATCTAAGCTAGGCTTAACTCATCCTGTGGGAGCAGGTACGTAGGCCTATAACTGCCCTCTTGTCATTTCAAGAAAGTATGATGTTCATAGTCATAGGATTCCCGATTTTACATGTAAAATCCTATTCTTAATATCAAGAAATAGGAATATATGTTAAAACGACTTGCCATGGACACGCATGATCAGTCGGCGTTCACTGCGTTCTCGTCCACTCAATCTAAAAGTCCGCAGTGTGAGCAGAAGAGGGCAGCATACATTGTCTTTAAAGAAGCATAGTAATTGGTTCTGTTGGGGAATCCGACATCAATTGGGGGTTCACCAGGATTAGCCTTCAGTTTTATGATCAACTGGCCTTATTTTATGCTCTGCATTTTCCACCTACCCCTTATATGGGAAAGTCCTTATCTAAGATTTCCCTCGACCGAAGACTCTCTGGGATTGATGGGACAACGTGATTTATTTGTGCGGGACTTATGCACCAAATAAAGTGACTTGGTAACATTGTTCAGATGAGAGAAAATGGTGCTACGGTGATGACTTCAATGCTAGGTGTACAATGAAATATAATCTGAAAGTTTGAATAAAAACAGACCATTATTAATGATAAAAATTGAAAAAAAAATGATCTAATCGATTCCTCAATTCTCCCAACTATATCATTATACTTTAATTACATTTCAGGTGAATGTAAATCGTCACAAAGCAATTGATTGGCTCTATTTACCGTTCCAGTTGAACGATTTTTAAAAGCCTGTCTTATGTATGACGGTTAGGAAAATTCAAAAATGGTTGGGAAAATTTACTGTAAGAGGGTGTCGCACATGGTGACACCTTCAAAGAAAACCGTAATTATCTTTGTGTTTTGAGAATTGTATCAGGATTTGTGTGCATGTTAGAAAGTTATTACAGTAAAAGAAAATATTAAGTATCATTTCATAAACAAATTACGCAGTTTTACTTCAACCTTCCCACAGTCTGGTGTTAGCGAATTATGACCTTCTGCACATGGAAACTGAAGACCATCTCCCTTTAACTTAACAACGTTTATTTTTTGTTGTAATTACAGCGGTGGCTTGAGCAGACCCGTGGTTTAGAGCCCGATGGCTTTAACTTTTGGAAGAGATTCGAGGGGAAAGTAGATGACCGTCTGAAAGACATCATGACAAGGGCAACTGTGAGTATTCAAAACAAATCTTTAAAGCTTCGAATGTTAAAGACCGTCAATACTACTGGGCCAGAAGGGATAAGACCACACAGCGAGGTCACTGACAGGTGGATATCTCATTAACTCAGCTCTCAACTAACATCAGAAAAAGAGGATCATGGGGGACCAACAGGCACCGATTGGGGAAGTTTTCTATATAGAGGGAGCAAGTAGCTACAAGTAGGACAGTGAGAAATGTAAATTATTGACAAGAGACCGTTTGGCTTGCACATAGTATATAAAGGTCTCAAGCTCGAAACTTGTAATATGAAACACGTCAGACAAAATCTTGGAACCAATTAGGGATTTGAACGTGTCCTAATGTCGGATTGATGAATATCAATAGGTAAGAATGAGTCAGGGGAAATGAGGCGTTTCTTTCCAGTTCATCGTGGCTGTGCCATGGACCAGTGGTGGCCTGGTGGTGAAGTAACTGCAACTTAAGCCTTACATGTCAGGTTAAAACTTTTCGGACTCAATTTATAGCACAAGATCGAGCACGCGTAGAAAGGGCACAACGTCTAGTTCTGTTTAGTGTTATTTTACGAACACGATTTAGTTTCTGTATATCATCAATATTTATCGTTGAGGAGCAATTAAACACTTGATTGTGTGTTTTTACATTATACCTTGTACAATCTGTATACGCCACAAATATATGTGCGATAGTATATTTATCATGGGTAGATTCAAAGGCTTAATGATTATTTAACTTTTTAGTGTCCAAGATTAATCTATACCTGTGTAAAAGGGGACGTCGTGGAGACAATCAGACCAGAATGATTTTTTGTTTTGTTTTCGGGGGGGGGGGCAAAGTCTTCCAGTTATTGTTGAAGCGCATGAGTTAGGCCGAATGATTATGCAGATGACACCCAAGGCTATGTTGTTTTGAAACGGGATTCTGATTATTCTGTCAATACCAAACTTGCAAGATGTATAAATGATATCAAAGCTTGGTCCACTGTTAATGATTTGAACTTAAATGAGGATAACAAACTTTATGGCACTTAGAGTTCGGTGGAAAGCACCTGACAAGCACCGCTTTTATTATCATTATTATTATTATTATTACAATAATCTTTTCGTCAATAGGTGCATACTGTTTTGTAAATTTATTGTAAAGCTGGATTGCTCAATCAAGTGACCTTATAGTTTTCTTTTGAAATGTGTCGTGTTATTTTTGTAATCTATCTCTTTTCTTTGTTATCATTTCATTTTTATACTTTTTTGTCACTGTGTATAGGTGGCTGATGCTGATCATAAGCCAGGTTTACTACAGGAGCACGAGGCATGCAAGGCCATCTTTGATAAAGTGCTCACAGAGGCGGAATATCAAAAATTACTGACAAGGAGTATGTATTCTTTTAAACTGTTTAGTCGACGTTTGTTTCAATTTCGACACAAAGTTTTTGTATATACATTATTTCAAATTATAATGGTTTCAATTTGTACCCCCATTTTCCCTTTTGCTCTACTATTTGTGTTCGGCCCCTTTTCTTAATTTTCCTCTCGACCAAATTGTTGCTCATTTTGTGGGAAATGTGGGTATAAATACATTGACAAGTATCTTTATAATTTATATATTTTTACGAAAACATTCTGTACCTGAAAACCCATACAAGTACTTTTATCAATCGAATAGTTAAGGGGGAAAAGGAGTTCAAAAATAAGATTTTAAAAATATCTCTAAAAAAAACAATGCGGAAATATATTTTAAATGCATTATTCATCCACAAAATAGCGTTGACGAGAATTGTTGACAAACCATTAGAACAACAATAATACAACATTGCTCTGGAATAAAGCGGTAAAAAATAAAAGAAAAACAAGATTGGTGACAGTTTAAATGGAATCCGACAAACAAAATCACTGTGAGGACTTTAATTTTTAATTTTTATTTCAAAATGTAAGACTCAGCAGGGATCTTTTGAGAGTATTCATAATAAAATGTTGTCAACCATATACTAATTATATGTTTATACACTACAAATGGAATAATGGTTTGTTATTACATCACAGTCTACTGACTATTTGAAATTCGCACAGATGCAATAATTTAACATTTCAAACTTGTACTACTTCCTTATTATTGGTCCAATTTATTTCAAACACCCGCCCGTCTGTTTATCTCTTTATTATTGTTATTTATTTTTAAATCTTGTATTGGTTTACTTCTACATAAATAAACTCATTACAAACGTTGGATTGCCCTTTATTAACGAATAGCCTGCCATAAGGCTGCATGCACGCTATCGTTATTGCGCTACTCATAGAACCATTGTGTTAATCAGATTATCTCAAAATAAACATCGCATCGGGGGATTTGGGGCTTGGGATTTGGGATTAGCCCTGTGGCATGATAAGAGTTAAGAAACGAGTGCATATAAATTATATCATATCTCGTCTTTTTCTCTAAATGCTTGCTTGGTTTCAGAGGACGTCAGCCTTTCACACAAGGCACTACAGGGGGCGCTCATGATCTCGCACTATCGACATGAGATCCGTTTCCAGCAGTCCTATCAGTTCCTGACAAAGCTGATTGATGTGGACGCCCTCATGAATAAGTGGAGATGTAAGTATATGTCAATTCTACAATAGGGACTTTTAGATTTGCACGTCGACATAGTGGACTGCTACGTGTGACATTATGCCAGTGCCTTAACATGGCGTCACACGTAGCAGTCCACTATGTCGAGGTGCAAATCTAAAAGTCCATAATGACATTGCTCCTATGAATACACCAGTGGCTTTACGAGATGTAAGCTAAATAAAAAGAATCAAAAACTGAAAATTCCTTCGACCGACGCTATATCATTATATATTACATGTATTATTATTTTACAGACCACCATGTGTTTATGGTACATCGTATGATCGGTGCCAAGCCGGGAACTGGGGGATCCGCATCCGGGTATCACTACCTTCGCTCAACCATCAGGTAAATAGTTACAAGTACTTAAATTTGTTTGTTTTTAAATCGGCCACAATATGCCTACACTGGTTTGACTTTGTTTGTAGCATTGAAATGCACAATAATAGGTTATACAAATCTTCAATCAACAACAATACGGTCAAATGTATGCTGAATGTGAAATAACTGAAAAATTTAGATTCATGAATTGACTTTCTTAATGTGCTTCAATTTATCAAATTATCCATGTTTCAACAAAGGATTTCAAAAATTAAGTTATAATTTGGAGAAAAAAAATGAGTAGATCATTTTTTTACAAATGCCACTTTCCGATTTATATCCAACAAATTTCAGCAAATCACTATCCACATACATTAATGTATATATAATTGTTTTCATTCAGGGTTATATATCCACAAAATTAATATCAACCCCCCCCCCCCCCTCCCCCAAGAAAAAGGAGTGGTATTGAGCGACTTTTACTAAATATTTTGTAGAATCATTGAATTTAGAAACCTTCAGTGGTCTGATCTTTCTAATAAAGTCACATTCTACTATTCCATGTTTTTATATAACGAATTTCCTTTGTGATGTCCATCTCTTAATAAACAGCATACAAAATGTTTTTAGGTTTTGTAAAAGTGCGCATTTCTTCTCTCCCCAATGATAAACAGGTTTTTCTGGACCTAAATTTCTATATGAATTGTTGGTTGTGTAAAAGTACGAATATTCTTCTTTCTCCAGTGACAAGTATCGCATCTTTCTGGACCTGTTCAACCTGTCCAACTACTACTTGCCCCAAGAGTTTGTTCCAGAGCTCACAGATAAAATGAAAGCTATCCTTTCTCCCGAGTAAAAGTCATCGAGAATATGTGACGCCTTAACAAATACGATCCTTAAGAAGTGGTCACAGTCAATCTCTCATTGTGACTATGAATGAGATAATATCTCTTTTATAAATATTTCAAACTTTTTTAAGAGTAAAATGTTATTATATTACATTAAAGAAATATTACGTAATATATGTCTATATTTCTCTGTAAATTAAACTTTCATATTACTTTAAATGCTACAAGTAATACTATTTCTACTACTACTACCAGGGGTCTGTTCCAGAGCTCACAGATTAAATGAAAGTTATCATTTCTCCCAAGTAAAAGTCATCGTGAATATGTGACCCCTTGCAAAATACAATCCAAAATAACTGATCACAGTACAACTCTCTTTCTCTCTGACACTGAATGAGACAATTTCTCTTTTATGAATATTTCAAACTTTTTTTTTAGATTAAAGTTTTAATATATTACTTTAAAGAAATATTACCTAATATATATCTATATTTTTCTGTAAATTCAAATTTGATATTTACTTCTAATACTACTAATAATACTAGTTTTATTACTACTAACAATGGCTTGCTCCAGAGCGTACGGATAAAATGAAAGTTATCCTTTCTCCCGAGTAACAAAATACTATCCATTAAAAGAGATCCCAGTCTTTAAACTCTCTGTATTTAAATGAGATAACATATATTTTATGAAGATATTAAACTGTTTTAAGAGTAACATAACTGTTAATATATAACTTCAACAAATCTTACCTAATATATGTTTATATTGTTCAGTAAATGTAACGTTACTTATACTTATACTACTATATAGTAGCGCTTTCACTACTACTACTACTACTACTACTAATAATAATAATACTATAACTACTACTACTACTACTAATAATAATACTACTACTACCAAGGGTTTGTTCCTTAACTTAGGAATTAAATGAAAGCTACACTTTCTCCTAATTAAAAATCACCAAGAACGTGTAACCTACGTACCTAATACAATCAATAATAATTGATCACAGTCTCTCTGTATATGAATGAAAAAGATCTCTTTCAGGAAGATTTAACAATGTTGTAAAGATACGATGTTAATGTATTGCTGAACAGCGATACCTAATATATATTTTTCTTCAATGCAAATGCAATGATAAAGTGAACATTGCAGATATAAATGGATAAACTGGGAAACATAGGTAAAGGCAATCGTGTGAAATAGTAAAGGTGAAACTGAGAGGAAAGGGGATATGATTATAAATGTGGCGGGTGCTGAAGAAATAACTTGTTTACAGTAAACGACCAAATTATTCATACCCTAAACCAAGTTGTTTAACTTGTTAAACACGTGAAATACTAATACGCCCCGATTTATATCTTTAGAGAATGTCAAATATAAAAGCTTACATCTCAAGGGAACCAACGAAGGGCTCTAATTAAACCAGTCCTCATGTTGTATTAAGTTACGACTGCCCCCTAAAAGAATAAAAATAAAATGACAAGGTTATGGATAATTCTGTTGTTAACTGTATGTTCCTATAATTATACTTCTGCTCCAACAACAAGAAGAACAAAAACAACAACAATTAATACTACTATTTCTACTACTACATCTATTTTTACTACTATTGCTGCTGCTGCTGACACAACTGCTACCTTGCTACTGTTACTTCTATGACCGCGACGAAGACTGCTGCTGTTGCTCTAGCTGCAATTAATTTACCAAAAAAAGTTTTGTTCTTTGTATTTGCAATTTAGTATCAGTTTTAATAGCACTGTTTCTGATCATCTATTAGAATCAGCTTGTATTAATATATATCGCGTGTGCACTTATTCAGAATCGAGGGATTGAAATTGAAGTAACTGCTTGAAGTTATCACATGATTGATTTTGTGTAGTGTTGTTATTTCATGCGCTGTTTTTAGTTATAGATATAACTGCTAATGGCATTCGTGCATGAATACATAGCATAAAAAGTGATACATGCACAGATTCGTACTGCAAGATATTTCAGTGAAAAATACTCTTCTAGAAATTGAAGAAGAAAAAAAAGATTTTAAAAGAGTAAGCCTTAGGTAGAGAAAACGATAAACTCTTTTGTATCCTTCATTACGCATTAGTTTGATTTAAATAAAGAAATAAAATAAAGCAATGCTAAAAAACCTTTGTCTATGAGTATATTGTAACCGGATTTGAATATGTTATTCTTTTCTTTCTAAACAGAAGGATAGTAAATACAAACACGTGTTTCTGCATTACTTCTACCAAATCATCATTTTCTTTAAATT
Organism: Strongylocentrotus droebachiensis; assembly: GCA_035222895.1. Lineage (NCBI taxonomy): Eukaryota > Metazoa > Echinodermata > Echinoidea > Camarodonta > Strongylocentrotidae > Strongylocentrotus > Strongylocentrotus droebachiensis. Next base: position 57,003 of record JAVYIG010009621.1, on the reverse strand, counting down.
ACTCATCAATATTCATCGATCGATTGATCGAGAGAGGGAAAGAAAGAGAGAGAGAGAGAGAGAGAGAGAGAGTGAGGAAGAGGGAGAGAGAGAGAGAGAGAGAGAGAGGGGAAGAAAGAGAGAGATAAAGGGGGCGGGATGATCAAAATGTACACTATAACAATAGCAATGTTAAAATCACCATTTAAAAGGGCTGAGAAGGGACCCCTTTTTCCAAATGGTAGATTAACACTTTGAACATGCTGGTCCCAACACCATACAGGTTGAATGTAGCTTGTCGAGAATGTTAATCTGACAATCTGAACAATATGTGATTAACCCCTTGCCTACACGTACCGGGTGCTCATGTACAAAGTCTACGGGAATAAGATAATTCAGTAGTCAATAAACATTTTAGTTGTTTTTTTAGAGAGAAGAGAAGGGAAATCACATGGCGAAGAAGAGAAAGATAGTAGGGAAAAAACGATCAAGGAGAGAGAGAGAGAGAGAGAGAGAGAGAGAGAGTAAGAAGTGTAACTGGACAAATTGGAATGGTAAATGGAAGCATAAGGCCTTTAACAAAAATATGATGTATTGCCCTTTAGATGCTAGAACATGAAACGATTGGTCGGATTTCATTTTTTGTTGTTTTACTTCTTTTTTTCCCCTTCAAAACCGTGGCCCCAAAAACTCAAAACCGGTAGCGGTACCCACATCTCGCTGGTTTCTAGCTGGTGAAGCGAATGGTATATACACGTACACGAAGCCGGGGTCTACTTGATTACGCTAACGGGATTTCGAAACTAGGGTAGAATACGAGTGAGAACATTGGGAATAATTTGATGATTTTATGCATCTATATTCCATTAAAACAAACAAAATACTTGTTTTTCTGAAAAAGCGGTAAAAATAAATAATTAAAAAGCCGACCGTAGATTTCAAGATTTCGGAGTCGGTCGCAAAGGGCAGTTCAATAGGGACTTTTAGATTTGCGTGGACTGATACGTGTGACGTCGATTCAAGGCAGTGCATTAAAAGGATGTCGATCGTAGCATAGACCTATTGTCTTCGTGCGAATCTAAAAGTCCCTAATATCTTTTGTTAACGCCTAATGGGACGCACTCATAGATAGGATTAATGTGGCAGAGACAGAACGAAGGTAAACTTTAAGATAGAGAGAGCGAACACAGACCTCCTATACTCCCATAATAGATTTGCCGAAACTACTACATTCTGTTATTAGGAATGTTATATATTCATCATTTTTGTTAAGGTTGAATGTACTGCAAAATACAATGGAATCTACTCCGATATAGTGTCTGAATTTTAGAGTCTTTTGACTTTGTATAAATTATTAGGAATGTTATATTCATCACTTTTGTTAAGGTTGAATGTACTGCAAAATACAATGGAATCTACTCGAATATAGTCCCTGAATTTTAGAGTCTTTTGACTTTGTATAAATTATTAGGAATGTTATATTCATCACTTTTGTTAAGGTTGAATGTACTGCAAAATACAATGGAATCTACTCCGATATAGTCCCTGAATTTTAGAGTCTTTCAACTTTGTATAACTTATGTAAATAACCTTCCGGTGCCACATTTGAGTGATTTCAAGTTGGGTGTTTAGGGCCAGTCTTAGTTTAAAGATAAAGTTGAGTTCTGGTCATGTGATTGCATTGTGAAAGAAACAGTGTGGAATCTATCAGAAAAGGTTGATCATCTAGTATATAAGTATTCTTGTGTATTGCAAGGTTCTGGAATCATCAAAATTATAAGAAATTGGGCCAAATCTTGGGAAAGTTACAAGAAATGTACACAGAATGATGTATGTGGGACTACACGAGCACATGGCGAAAAAACCTACCCCCCGATTTGTACGATGTTTCATGTCATATTTTGAATATGAAGGCATTTGAAGAGCCATGATTTTCGGGGAACATGTTTAATCTGATGTTCTTCCACCCTTGCACAATAACAATGATAACGCTCACAAATTATTGTTTACCTCTTCATAGAACTCAACCTTCTCTTTAAAAAAACACGAACACCAGCCCTAAACACCGAAATAAAAAATCAGCTGGTGTTAAGGCTTTGACCTCTGAATATCTATCTTGGGATAGATAAATTGAAGGCTTTAAAAATATGTTAATGATAACAGTGCAAAGTTTATTCTTTCGGTGTTAAAAGGGTTTCCATGGAACTAATCAAGGCCGGGAGTGGATCATTGTGCGAATCCCGTGTCAAGCACAAAACAGTCCGTCCATCAATTATTTCATGTTTGTGTGCCAAATTGCACGTGTGGGGGAACGAGCGATCGTGCAGAGAGGCGAAGAAAGCAACCGAAGTGTTAAAGGGATCCGGTAACTTTGTCTTACATCCTTTAAAAAAATCCTTGATTTAGCTCATGCTGCAATGATAATTCTAAACCTTTGGGTCAGTCAGGAAGCCAATGACTTTTACAAGTCGATCGATCTCCTGTCTGATTACTAAACGGTTTTCATAGCACTACAGTCTATTGAGGAAAACGAGTATGGTAAAACCGGTCATTCAAAGGTTTTATACTGTATACTGTTTTGAGGCACTTCTTGATCTTTGAAGCGCACCTTTTTTAGGGCTTCAATATAACACCTTATCACAGACACTGATAACACGTAGGGCCCTGCATCTCAGATTTAACATTGTTAAACGTTCCCTTTAAGGATCAACCATGTTATAAATCCTTGTTTTCATCAAGTATTCCCTATTTGTGTGCTAAACTGCACGTGTGGGGAACGAGCGACTGCGGAGAGAGGCGAAGAAGCCAACCGAAGTGTTAAGGACCAACCATGTTATAAATCATTGTGTGGACTGGGTATATATATATATGTGCGTAAAGTTCTTACTGGTTAGGATATACTGGCTTCCTTTGCCCAGCTTCCGGTACCAAACTAACGAGCTTCCCTTCTCTATCCGGTCGTTTGACAGCTATCTAAACCCGTCTGACGCGTGTTCAGACGGTGATATACCAGCAGTAATCGAATATGAATAAGTATAACTCTCCTTATTTACTTATTCAGAATTTCGAATGATTGGCATTGTTGATATATTGAAGGGATATTCAACATTGAAAGTAGGATGGTGAATATTTGAATGAAATCGGACAAAAGATGGGGAAATTATGAGTATGGCTCTTCAAATTGGCTGAATGGGAAATGTGCGTGTGATGTAGTGGCGGTCAACTTTCCTAATTGTTCCAACACACAACATTACTAAAGTGTCAATTTGTCAATGATGTATGGCTTAGAAGGGTCTTTTCCCTTTATACGACCTATAACGTTATGATATATATACTGTTGTGTCCCAATGGAGAATGAACTAAGGAGAAAAACAGAGATTAATTAAATTTATGCACACGACAAACCATAGAGTTCTCCTTGACCACGTCACAATCCACTGAAAATTCTACCGATTTCAGATTTTGCATAGACTTAGTGATCTCATAAGTATTTCAAAAAATTCATAACTTTCTTACTGTTGGTCCGATTTTCCAAATATTTTCGCAATTCTGTTTACAATGTTTGTTTACTCTACCGCAGTGGACAGTGGCAAATGTAGATTAATGTCTTACTGAGCGGCTTTTGTGCCACAGCGGAACTTGAACCGCGAACCACGTGATTCACGGTCCAGCGACGTTTCCACTAGACCGCGAAACCTCTATGATTTAACTAAATTCATGGACATAGCAGAGTGGTAGACATTGGAAAAGAGGAACCATTCAAAGATGGCTTCACGTCTAAACACACCTGCCATTTAACTGTCATCTTGATACGCTTGGAGCCATAACGTTGGAATCAGCTCGTTCAATGCCATACCGAGTTGATGCCAAAACGGGCAGAACCGTATAACAACTGGGCTACGAAAACTATATTAAAAATAAGATTGCATAATACCGTTGCGTTGGGCGAACATAATGTGATTTACAAAAGAAGGCCTTTCAATGAATAGTCAATTGCATGTTCAACGATAAAAGGAAACATCGGATGGGGTATTAACAGGTTAAAGGATCATTTTCTAGTGGTTATATGGAGCGCAATGTGACACGTCGACATAAAGTGGTTATATATGTCGTTTTGCACGTATACGAAGGGCGGATGCTAGCACAGCCATATTGCGTTGTGTGCCTGTGAATTGTGTGCGGCTGCATTGAGCGTGTACTCTTTTGCTCCTATGAAATGAAGGCATCCTTTTTTGGTCTAGATCCGTAAGCGCAACTGGGACAGATCGATTGGACTAGGACCAGGACCAGGACAACGTTGGTATACTAAGTTGGTCCAAAGCTTGAGCTATGTGAGTAAACCATGTAATCGTGGTAATAACACCTTGAGAAGTGTGGAACACGGAAGAGACCAATACAGTGCCATTTTTGATCGACCGAACGAACAACCTACAATCTGTGTGCATGCGAGTTGATAACTCAAACACCAGCCGCACAGAACACTAAGAGCAGTGTGAGTCTAGGTCTTAAACACTGAACACTTATATGAGAAGTGTTACAATCTGCCGCAGTTCAACTAGCTGGATGATAGTAGGCAGAAGCCTTACACCAGATATGCATTTGACGCAAGAAGTGTTATTTTCAGGGGAGAGATAAGGATAGTGTTAAGCTTATCTGACATCGGATAATAATCACTTTAATCCTGATAATTTTGGAAAAAACACATTTCATATCAACGGATATTGTTTGGTATTAAATGAGTATTTACTGACATCTAATAAAGCTAGCTTGTCATTTCATTTCAGGAACTGTAACGTCATTTGTGAACAAAGAGAACAATCGACTATGTTTAAACTCTTTATTTTTAAAGACAACAACTATATTAAGGAATAATGTATGTATTGGTGAATATACATTACAACTGAAGTAGCATTGGACTCCCGAAAATCAGTGTGTATTATAATTATAATACCGAACCAACTAAAGTTTAGAGTAACATTTCACATTCACACGTTGCTTCCGAGGTCTACGGTCGTTTTAATTTAGAACGTGACTTCCGAAAGAATATGAGCAGTGCCTAAAAGGGAAGGAAGGTGCAGTTGCTTTGTGAAGGGCATTGTGATTGTTCTAGTAACGCGTGTAGGAGTTGAACGTGTGACTACCTTTCCCCATCAATTAGTCACTATATCATTTTTTTCTCAAATACAGAATGCTGTTGGAATAATACAGGAATTTTAACTTCGTTGGCGAAAAGATTTGGAAGTTATCAAGCACACAGTACTGGAAATATCAATCATCTTGTAACGATTAACTTGCGAACTTTGGTATCACAAAGGAATCAGTGTCTTCGAATTATTTTCTGTGAAAGTTATTTGGAATTCATTACCATGGCCTCTACAAGTTCCATCTTCCTCTACTCTTGGGTAGTAGCCACCATTATTCTGCTGTCTTCGGCGGACATAGAAGGGAGAAGATCACGTGCTCGTGTGAATGATTCGCGTAAGTATGAAGAACTCGTGTAATTATGTGAACATAATTAGGAGAAGGGCTATACATATGATCGAAGAAAAATTGTATGTGATTCAAGATCGGGGTAATTCTCCAGGTTCTGCCCAAAGTAGAAGAAAACCCTGGAAAGAGAATAGTTACGCATTATTCCGCACCTTTACGTCCACCCTAGTCCCAAACCTAACCCTAACCCTTAACCTAACCCTAACCATAAACCTAACCCTAACCTTAAACCTAACCATAAACCTAAACCTCACCCTAATCCTTAACCTAACCCTAACCCTTAAACTATCCCTAACCATAAACCTAACCCTAACCTTAAACCTAAACCGAATCCTAACCCTAAAGCCTAACCCTAACCCTACAATTCCGTAACTATTGTCTTTCCAGGCTTTTTTGTGTACTTCGGGCAGTTGGTTTTACTACTCAAATTCAGATCTTACATGAGTTCAAAGTTATAACCTCGAAATAAATATGAGTCCTAACACATGTTTGTATTAAAAACTCAAAATTACTTACATCTCTACAAAGTAACTAAACATTACAATGAACCACTCGAAAAGATATATCGATAAATTCCACATGTTAAAGGCACACTGTCCTACTTGTAGCTACTTGCTCCCTCTATATAAAAAACTTTCCAAATCGGTGCCTGTTGGTCCCCCATGATCCTCTCTTTCTCATGTTAAATGAGAGCTGAGTTAATGAGATAGCCACCTGTCACAGTGACCTCGATGGCTCGCTGTGTGGTCTAATCCCTTCTAGCTGCAGTAGTAACGCCTACCTTTAAGCTAATCTCTATTAAGTATGGAGTTGAATACAATGGAATGTAATGTAATAATATTTGTGGACATAACATAGAGGTTTCGTAAAACTGTGTGTGTATCGTTATTGTCCTCGGGGGTGTTTCACAAGAATTTTAAGTCGAACTTAACTCTAAGTTGGACTTAACTATTATGGAGAGCCATGTTTAGCCATATAATGAAATATATTCAAAAGCAAAAATTCAAGTATTTTAGACTTTTCATAATTTTCACATCAAGAACATGAAATCTGCTATGATAATTAAAAATATCAATGATTTGAGTCAACATTTTATGCCTTTTAAAATAAGTTATACAAACTATTTTCAAGGATGCTAATGCCTTTCCATAATTGTTAAGTTCAACTTTAATAAGATCGATGTGAACCCCCCCCCCCCCCCCATCCACCCTCGTTTCGCAAGTGGTCTTTGAACTGAAGGTGCAGTTCATATAAGTGTCCCCGGTTATGCGGTAACCACCCACCATACACCCGCGGACACAGGCACATACGTACACAAAAAGCACATCGGTTTCTATTTGATTGATTTTCAACAAAATTTTGTTCAACTTATCCCAAGTTGTTTCATGATTTCCTATATAAAGGCAGATAGTTTATACACACACACACACACACACACACACACATATATATATATATATATATATATATATATATGTAGATAATGCATGTAATCATAAATGACTGTTGTATTTAAAACAGTCAAGATTTCGCAACGACTTTCTTTGTATCAGCTAAATCAGATTTTCTTTCTTTTTAGGAATGTTTATCGCTATATTAGTGAATGTTGAATAGTTACTCTATGGTGGGAATACTTTAAATAACGTTTTGGTAATCTCATTGCACGAAATTGTTGCATAAGTATTGTTCTATATTAAGTAGTCTTCGGAATCAGCCTTTCTAAACGTCACATGCACTGTACACATACGTGTGTAAATGGAACAACACACAACTGTGGCGTAGAAGTGTGGTCCATAACCTTTAGCTGTTTCTCGTCATATTTCGAATATGAGGCCATTTGAAGAGCCATTCCGTTTAGCTGACACTCTTCCACACTCACATAAAAATAATGAAAAATCTCAAAAACTATTTTCACCTTTCCCAGAACTAGTCATTCACTGTAAGAAGTGTTTAAGGCATCGTTTAACAATGTTAAATCTGAGATAAATGGCCCTACGTGTTATCAGTGTCTGTAATATGGTGCAATATTCTAGCCCTAAACAAATCGCGGTTCAAAATGATCACGAAGTGCCTCAAAAAAGTAAAAATATCTTTGAGTGACCGGTTTCATCATACTCATTTTACCCAGAAGACTGTAGTGTTATAAAAACAATGAGAAAAACGCAATTTTTTTCTCGATTTCCAATCATAAATATCTTGATAATCACACAACTGATCGGCTTGTAAAGTCATGGGATTCATGTATGACCTAACGGTTTGTAATCATCATTGTAGCATGAGCTAAATCCAGGATTTTGTTTTGGAATCTGAGACAATGTTACCCAATCTTTTTAAGAGATAAAGAACTGTTAAGAGATAGCTGATGAAGAAATAGGATGTATCTGTTACTACATGTAGTTTGGTGAAATTATATCAACATGCGCTTTATCAATTACAACCATTAATCATTGAGAGGAAGCGGTCTGTCACTCTCGGTAGAGACCTGTATTACTTACGACCGGAAGAGGTTGATAGTACCCGGAAGTAAACCATCCGAGTTCCGGAAGAAATTGTTTGATCAAACCCCCACGAGCAGGCGTCAATGGGTTTGCTAATTTGCAAACAATGTATGCGATACAAATGAAGGGAATTTTGATTGATCGAGTGGGCGAATCGCATGCAGAGTTTCAAAGTTCCCCACTATCATTTTCTCTTGCGAAATGGCTGGTATTTATGGGAAACTCCTAAAAAAAGATAGATTCCTGGAAATGAACAGGTAGTACAGTCACCACTCGCAATGTATAGTATAACAATTATGTATATGCATTAAAGCAGGGACTACATACCACCTGCTACATGCTACATAGGGGAGGGTTAAGGAGACTTCGAATGGGGGAGGAGGAATGATATACTAATTAGAAACAAAAAGAGAGGGACACGATAAATAAAGAATGAGGGAACCATAACATACAATAATATACAGCTGTAATTACGCGAAAGCAAGTTCATATATATATATATATATATACCATTTCTTATATTTTAGATGCCGTGAGAGACATGAGCGCTTTACAAGAACCTTTTTGAAAGAACACATTATTATTATTATTATTATTATTAATAGTATTGTTATTATTATTAATATTATTATTAATAGTATTGTTATTATTATTATTTTATATAATCGACCAGGTTACTGCCTTTCTCGACACCTAAAATGGATTTTCAATACGTTCAACCATCCTCTCCTAATAAAATGTCAGACCATCACTGATGCAACCAATGACCCGTCGCTCTGACTTATCGTTATCTGGACACAAGGAGGGGAGAGGGGGAGGGGCTGGAATCATGTCGTTGGTAGTGGGGGGGGGGGTAGGATGGTCTTATGCGAGTAAAACAAGAGTAAAGGGAGATGGTAGTAAGTTAACATGTGCATTATGTCACAAGCCTCACACGCAGCAAACCGTGGTCCTATCAAAAACTACCCCTGTCCTAATGGAGAGTCGGGTCAGGAAATTGTATTAAAGACGATGACTATTCCCTATTGTGCGATCGGTGGAAACTGCAAAATATTACATAAGGCCTGTTCGTCATAAAACTTAAAGCTTATCCTGGTGTTTGGAAACCCCTGTTATTGGGGGTAGATATGGTGTTGAATTCCCCATGATGGCCAACTAGTATGCGTCTTTGAAGCCCGTCTGCACTAGTTTGGCCAGGGGAATTAGACCTCCCTGCAAGGTCACTGACAGGTGGTTATCGCATCAGATCAGTTCTCAATTAAAGATAAAGACCAGTTATGGTCATGAGATTGCATTGTGAAAGAAACTTTGTGGAATCGATCAGAAAAGGTTGATCATCTAGCATATAAGTATTGGTGTGTACTGCAAGGTTCAGGTATCATCAAAATTATAAGAAATTTGGCCCATTCTTCGTAAAGTTACAAGCACTGTACACAGAAAGATGTTTATGGGACTACGCACACGTGCGTTTATCTCTCACATCCTAATAGATAAACTAATTTACCAAATATATCAATTAGTAGGGGGTTTCCCGGCAACATTTTTATCATCATGTATTAGTCAAAACATATTCTTTCACATGATTGGTAATAAGAGCTTCCATTTCATTTTTTTTAAATTGGGACGTTTCCAATACTGGTCTTTACCTTTAACACAAGTAAAACGGGATCATGGGGGACCAACAGGCACCAAGTAGGCAGTTTGCTATAAAGGGGCACAAGTAGCTATAAGTAGTACAGTGGGCCTTTAACAGTGACCGCAGAACTTGATGGGGGTGAGGTTGGGAAGACGTGCTTCCTTCCCCCGTGTAGCCACGCCACTGACCCCCGACACCCCCATATGCTGGAAACGCCCATCATCGATAGTGACCTGTTGACTTTCAAGTGCGTTTACCATCACCCAATACATTATAGATTCATGAGTCATCTTTCCATCGTCTCTTCCCGGGCACCCACCAACAAAATATGGACCCCGCCCGAAAACTTCAGGGTGAACCTTTAATTGTTTTACTGGTGCTAGAGAGGTGTTGGTTGTTTTAAATGGGTGGTGGAAGAGGTTTTAAACGTTAATGGCTTGGAACATGTAATCCATATAATGCTGCCTCTCTCTGTCCTTTATCAAGTATGTGTCCTCACTCTCTCCCATTGCCAATTCCTTTTCGTTCTGCTTTTTAATGAGATTAATTCTCCCTCTGGCCCCCATCATGATTCCTTTCAATTTGAAGAAGAAAAAAAAATCAATTTAAAGTTCTCTACCTGGCTTACTACTGCCAATCTAACTTATCTGCTCATAGTCTCCTTTCCTTCTTTTAAAATCTAAAATGTATACATCCTTCAGTTATCTATATCGCAATTTTGCCTATGTCTGTTTAAAACACTAGGCTTTAATACTGGTACTAAGAATAACGATTAAAGGAGCGCCCCCAAAGGGGGGGGGGGGGACGGACAATAGCAATTACAAACTCACAAAATGTACAAAAAAAGATAAGACTCATGAAATAGATAAATTATGTTATAAATATATTACTGACGGGAACAATATGGTTTCAGGGATCTCTTGATATTGACGAGGTTACTTCTTTGCTGGTAAGTTGGATATTGTTCTACGTTTTTGAAGCAACATTTGTGAAACTTTTTTTCGGCAGATACGAGTCTAGGTTTGTGGAGTGATTAATTTATATGTGTTAGCTCTAGGGAAGGTTACGAGCCGATGTATATATTTTAAGGGTGCCAATAAGATATCTAGGTGCCATATGTATAATATTATCTTAATTTAATTTCCGTGATACATCCATAATGAAAGAGTTTAATTCCATGACCTTGGTTGATATATGACATGACGCCCATATCTGATGCTTACATTTAAGACAATCTAAACAAGTCAGCCATTATTTTTTGTTATAAACGTATAATTCATATTCGGTTAGAAATCCAGGAAATACTCAGATGTACTATTGAGTTTGATGAACAACCAAATGTAACCTTTCCCTGTACTATAACAAATGGAAACAACTTTAAGGAAGAAGATGCATGAAAAAATGAATGTACTGGTAGGAAAGGGCTAGCGAAAGATTTGCGTCAATTGTAGTGCTCCATATTATGAAATCCACTGAAACAATTGGGATATGTACCTGTGACAATGATGTAGCCAATATTTATATAAGCAACAATTCCTAAACAAATTTAAGTTGCAATTCCTATAGGTATGAGCACTTCAAGGTGGCTGAATCAGTAATGTCAATATTATGTTGTAGCGGATAACTCTTCCACTTCTTTTCAAACACACGTAATTGGTTAAATGTAAATTTGAAAAAAATGATTGCTAAGAAGTGTCTTGTCTTTTTAAAAGCACCTGCAACGAGATATGTTGTCTATAATTCCCCGAATGAGGAGGCGCTTTAGGAGAAAAACGGAATTTATTGATGTTTTTGTACACGACAAACGAGATAGTTTTCCGTGTCTATACGTCACAATCCATTAATTTAATTGTCAATTAGATTTGCACAGACTTAGTGATTTCAAATGTAAAATACTCATAACTTTTGTTATGTCTGTCCGATTTATTTCATACTTTCGTCATTCTGTTACTCTTATCTATTTTTCTGTTTCCATACAAATTGCCTCGTTATTATTTTGCAAAGGGGCGTATGCAACAGAAGCTCGAACCTCGTGATTCATAGTCCAGTGACTTATCCACTAGACCTCACCTCGTTTAGCTTCCCCTCTGCTGGTTGAACATTTCAATCAACAGTTTCATGGCAACGGCGAAAAAACACGCATCAAAGCCCATTATCGTAACCCAGGTTTGAGTGCATCGACCCGACCCAAACATCGGAAAACACCCGACTTGCATTTCCGGAATTTCCCGAAGTATGAATCCGGTTTCAGTGCGTATTGTTTTTAAATCAAATGCCGCCCTAATTGTTCGCCATTTTAGCGCAGCAATTCACGGCCTTGGGCACACAGAGTGCAATTTTTCACATCCAACACAATGAGTTACTTAACAGCTGGTTGCACTTATACTTTTGTAGTAATACATAAACAAGGCAGATCTCTACACATCATGTTTGCGCCCGAAGTGATAGACCTATACGTATATATTATCATTGTTTATATGTGTTCATTTATGCGTAGCAACCAAAGGGTTGGATTGATATAATATATACATTTTCAACATGATTATGAACATTAATCAATTGAATGCAAATGTGCAATGCAATTGGTCTATTATGGATATAAATACATGTAGATCATTAATACAAAGAACATTATAAATCCTTCGGGTATATCATATTAAAAGTAAATCATTACAAGAAAAAGGGAAACAACTTAAACTTGAATAGAAAAGAAAAGGGAGCAAGAGAGGGAAAATGAAAAGAAAGTAAAGAAGTGAAAAAGCTGCAATGATCAATCAGGTAAACTCTACATCTAAAAGAACGTAACCGTATGGGTATAAACTTTAAATTTCATTTACTGAATAATTATTCCAATTTGATACTCTGAAGCAAAGATAATATATAACTAAAAACCAGCTACATGTGTCGAGGGTACAAGTTCAAAAGCATATGGAATAGTTGAAAATGTATATTGCACTAATCACCTGCTTATTGAAAATTATACACACACCAAGGCATAAAATTATTCTGTAATCGGTTTGTTTTACACCTGGGTAGATTCACTAAGTGTTTACTTCTCCTAAGGTTATATTATGTCTCTGGTTTCGGTGGGAGAGAGTTATTTATTTTGTGTTCTGGTTTCTGTATTTGGTTAAATAATTACAAGCACATATTATTTCTACGATCAGCTAGGGAATCAATGTTCAGCACATTCAAAGCGTCAGTATAAGGTAGGTTAGTGGTGATTATTCTCAAGGCACGTTTTTGTATTGATTTCAATAAAATTGATTGCTATTTGGTTAGGGCCCCGTGACAGACTTGACATGCATATTCCAATACATACTTTATGCAAGCTTTGTAGTACCTACACAAATCGTCTTGAACAAGACCGGCTCTACGTAATTGAACCAAGATATACAAACGACTTACAGCATTTGTATATATCTTTTGCACATGAGTATTCCAATTCAATAATTGGATTAAACGAATTCGTTATTACTGGCTGCCTGCTGTAGCAACAAACTTAATTACAACATACTTAAATCCGTTTTTAAAGTGTTTGTCAATTATGTTTGTTGCTACGGCAGGCACCCAGTAAAAACGAATGCGTTTAATCAAATTTTGGAAATGCAAGCATTCCTTTAAACAGAGAGAATTTTGTTATTCCTAGCTCATTTTTCCCGATTGAGGTGTCATGTTAAAGGGCAGAAAATGAACTTTCTACAATTGTTATTTTCTTTTTGAAATTCAGATACCATCTGCCAAATGACTTTTTGGTACCCTTTTTTCAAATAAATGTTAATCACTCATGCGTGAAATATGCATCATATGAGTTGCATTAAGTGAAAGATGAGGATCTAAGCTTTACAAACATGTGTAATTTTGTAATTATAATAGTGATAAAGTTATGATAACATATCGATAATTCTCGATTTCATTTTTTTCTGGGACGCACTGTTTAGCGCTAATATATGTCATACTTGATACTCCTAGCGCTCCGCAGTTAGTACCCCTGCTCCAGCATGGCTGCAATAACGGCGCTCTAGCATGTCAAGGAATGTATTTTTTCCAGGTACCCATTAACATCACCTGGATCGGGTGTACCAAATGTAGATTAATGTCTTTAAAACCTCATCCGTTTGGGTATTTCATCTGATAATAACGTTTGCAATGTGATCTCATGAATTCTAAAAGGCAATCCAACTCTTCTAATATGTTCATTTATATGAAAGCAGAACAAAAAGATAAAGAGATGTCGAAATTCTGAAATAATTTGGACCAAAAATAAGAAAGCTATAAACGTTTTTAATAATTTTTATGAGATCACTATATGCGAATCTCCTATTCGCAGTTTGGTACATGAGGATTCAGAGGTAGTTTCCGACAACTCTCCCGTTTGTCGTGTACACATATATTCAAGATTCTTCTCCTTTTGGGCACTACTCAAAATATGATATGCATTTTTGGTGTTGGAACAAATGGGAAAGTTGTCCGCCAATGCATAAGAGAGAGGTTACGGAATCAGCCAATTTGAACTGAAGAGCCAATACATACAGTGATAACACTATTAAAATGTAATAACTTTCCTATCTTTTGTCAGATTTCATTCAAATATTCATTATTCTACTTGTCTGATGATTCTGCTCTCCTCTAGTCGTTTGCTTTCACGTAATTATTTCCTTTTAACGTTCCCCAAAAAATGAAATATCTCTATCATTTCGTCTATTCTTTGTCATGCCATGATTTATTATTTATTTTTAGAATGGAAAACAATACTTTTGAAGGAAGTCCTGTCCTTAAACTTGTTTGAAATCAGTTTAAATAATCCAGACGAGTCTTTCTTTTTATATTCAGTTGTGTCTATAATTCAGGATGTGTGTGTACGAGTATATTAAAACGAATATATCAATATGCTATCGAAATGACACAGAACAAGAGCTGAAGTGGAGCTAACATAATCAGGTTTACACTAACAAGGTTCGTGTTATGAGAAAAGGTCACCAGGTAAAAGAGTTCGATTTTAAAAGGAAACGGTAGCAGAAAAAAGGCTTCCACAAAGCAATAAACATTTATTCGGTACTGAACCACTATTCGCTTACTTTGGAGCTCCCTTTTCCTATAACTTCGGCATAGGAATAACAACGACATATTTTTGCTTGAACTCTATGTTTTTTGAAGTTTTGATTATTTGTTTAAAGTTCCTTTATTATCACATTGACTTTATTATTTCTGTGAAAGTTGAGGAGTGCAGTAAACTCAAAGGAGAGTTAAAAAAAAGAGAAAAAGAAGAGGAAGAAGAAGAAGAATAAAAGAAGAAGAAGAAGAAGACAACAAGAAGAACAAGAACAAGAACAAGAATAATAAGAAGAAGAAAGAGAAGAAGGAGAAGCAGATACAGAAGAATGATGAGAAGAAGGTGAAGAGAAAGAAAATAAAAAGAAGAAGGAGAAGAAAGGAAAGAAAAGGGAAGAGAGGTTGAAGAAGGCGATGAACAAGAAAAGAAGAAGAATAAGAAAAGAAGAGGAACAAGAAAGATCGAAAGGTTCCTTTTCTCTAAATAAATTTAAAAAGAGAAATGTCCCCCTTTTCGTCCATTTGCATTCAGCGCGTTATCAAAAATAATAATATAAAGCTAATATGAAATTTCATTAGGTTTAGGCTTAGCCTGTGCGTCACTTTTTTTGCATTTCATTGGTCCCTGTTTATACCTGATTTCTTGAAATTCTTTACCATCTGGTTCGTTATAAACCCTTTCGAAATGTACCGAGGGGTGACGGACGACATGTGATTTGTCCTTTTAGCACCCCATCCAAGTTGTCTACCCTTATATATTTATTCATTCCGTACTTTAGTCCATAATACTTAACTTTACTTTACTGTATTATACTTACTTCACTTTGAATAGCTATACTTTACTATATTTTGCTTAACGTTACATGCTATACTTTACTTAATACCTAAAACAGTATTTTCTATTATCTACCAAGCTCATTCTTTAAAAAAAAATCACGAACGGTCCTAATACCAACTCTTGTTGCAAACTGCTTCATGTATTAATTACAAGATTTGAACATTAGTATTTTGGCACATCAGGACTGGCATAATGTTCTCGAGTTGCAGAGAATGACCCCTTGAAGCCCTTTATTCGGGGAAAATTTATGAGGATAAATTTGTCCTCGAATAATTATTCCAGACACTTTCAGAACTACAGAAATTATGTTCCAATGTTTACCCCAATCATAGGGGTATCTGCATTAAAGAAATATGAGCGAAAACATTCTTAAGAAATTGAAATAATGGCAATTACATATTTCAAAGCCTAAATAAATGTTGCTGGATTACATAACCTGTCATTGTCATGTTCGAACGATTCAGAAGCTGAAACAAAAGGCTTTGAATCAGCCTTCAATTGAATTTTCTCGAAATTCTTTGCGATCGTCTTTGGTTGGTAGATTGAAACTAACAACAGTTATAGTTGAATGCAGCATGGGATCTATCTACTCTCTGATCAACTGGGTGTACTTACAGGTGTAATTGACTTGTCCCTGTAGATCGTATCCTTCCGCGCTTCCTTCCTGTCAAGTGCCACAGCCCTGGTTTCAGCCCCATGCACACTTAACATTCTCAATTCACTTTAGCTGATTTTTCGAGCTCAAGGATTTTGGTTGGGATTTTAGTATGAATCCTTGATTAATTAATATAATAGTGGTTCATTCAAAATTGGTATTCCTTCATTTTTATCGGCGGTAATTATTAAACCGCTTCAAATGTATTCTAGAGCTCGTTTAAACTTTTGCCGTACTATTAAACAGAAACAAAAAGGATCTATCCCAGAACCTATTCTGGCGAGTATGGTATGCAATCAATGCCATAAGGACCGATGAAGCAAAGTGTGACAATTTTTATGAATCACAAAAAAAAGAGATTTTCACTTGAAACAATGACAGGAAATTCTCACTAATGAGATCATACCACCACCATCATCGTAATGATAATAACAATACTACTACTACTACTACTACTACTACTACTACTACTACTACAACTACTATAGTACTAAAACTATTACAACTACTACAACTACTACAACTATTACTGTTCTTACTAACAGATATAATGATAATAATGATGAAGATTACGATATGAGTAATAAACACGTTAATAATAAAGAAGAAGAAGAAGAAGCATACGATGAATAAGAAAGAAAGAGAAGAAAGAAGAAGGGGAAACAACAACTAAAATAAGAAAAAACAAGGAGGAAGGAAATCAAGAACAATAACTATAAAAGGAAAAAGAAGAACAAACAGACGAATAAGACGAAGAAGGAGACAAAAAAAAAACCCACTGCAATCTTGACTAAATCATCAACATTGATAATAATAATTTTCTAATTTTCGATTTCTGTTATATATTCCTCTTTTTCACAGGTTTCATGTATAAAAAGAGCGGTGAGTGTCCAGATATTGAAGTTGTGAACAGACTGACGAACACAGTTTGTGACAATGCCGAATGCGTTTACGACGTGGACTGTGATGGGCCACACAAATGCTGCCCCAATAGCTGCGGTGGAAAGTCGTGTTTAGCCCCGCAAGGTGAGATATTATATTTGTTTTGTTTTATATAAATGGGGGACAGCCCCTCACACCCGTCCCCCACCCCCTCAAAAAATAATACAACTTTGAAATAAAAATTAATTAACAAAATATATAACAAGAAAATATTTCACAAATGACACTTTCCACTGGCCTGGATAAATCTGAAGCCGCATTAAATCATTTTATATCATGAAAAAATTGATGTACTAATCAATTAACCTTTAATTTTTATCTTTTGTTCATATTTAATTATAATGAATTATACCCTTTATCCGAATTGAAGACCCTCATAGTGTATTTTAAATTTATACTGATATCTAAGTCAGCTGAAAATTATGTTGAATATTCACTATTGTTCTAATACAGAATGATGTATGTATGCTTTTCAAGATCAGTTCTTTCATCAAACCTTAAGAGGGTGGGATTTTTACCCATAACAAAAATCATTATTCAGTGTTTTATGACGTGGGAAATGTTTGAATCAATAAACCATGACAATCAATCAATTAGTGATTTACAAAATTACTGGTGGGATAATAATTTAAATATTTGAGATTAACCCACTGTCTACTTGAACCGAGTGACCCTCTGCAATGCCTAGAAGTTAGTAATCAACTGGTTTACTAGCATTTGATGCCACTGAATGATGAAATTGGAAACTTGTATCAAAGTTATTTAAATAGTTGATGTATTAAACATGGGTTGTGTAATTAAAGTTATCTATATCTTAGCTAATGGAGCTTTAAATCTGAAGGAGCTCGCTTAAAAGATTATAAAAACAAACAGAAACATTTTTTTCAGACGAGCTACTGAAATCCCTTATTCGCAAATGACCCAATTTTGTTTGACAAATTGATTGGGAATAAGAGATCAATTTTCCTCTGCTACAGATATACTTATTATAAGTATTATTATTGTTATCATTATTATTATGATCATTATTTTTTGTTTCATCATTAGTGTTGATATTTAAATATATTTCATACGATATACATTTAAAAATAAAGTGTTGAGGTTTTCTTTGGTCGAGTGTAAAAAACATAACAAAAATATTGAAATTCATTATATATTTATCATTTCTATTTTCATAAATAATTTTTCGGATACAATTTATTTGCTTAATAACATACATACGCATTTAAGATTTTTGTTATATTTCCCATTATTACCGGAATTAAACGAAAACTTTGATTTCTTCGCGGAAGACATAAAAAGGTTTATATTTTAATAAGTTGCCTTATTATTTTCATTACATCATCAGTTGCTATTGTTCTTCATTAATATATCTGTTGAAACGACTGTTTGATCTGTCTAACTATGTGTTTCTTCTACCTTTCTGTTCTTTTGTTTGTTTTTTATGTTTGATTGTGGCGTCATAGAAAGAGATGTGATCGAAACAATTGCTACGGAACCACCAGGTGAGTTGAAAAGTTATTATTATTATCTGTAATTATTAACATTAGTATACTGTTAGTATCAATATTATTAGTAGAAGTTCTAACTAGCAGTACAAGCAGTGTCACTATTGTTTATAATAATGATGACGAAGACGATGATGAGATAATGATAATGATGATGATGATGATGCTGCTGCTGCTGCTGCTGATGATGATGATGGTGTGATATGTCATCAGTAAAAAAAAACAATACTTTGATTTTTTCAATTGAGGATCGGTGGATTCATCAGAAATGCACTGTGTGCTTCTTCGATCTTTATAAATGGCGTTGAATGCCGACAACACTTGGCAAACTAGGTACTCACAAAACCAGAATGATGATGATGATGTTGATGATGACGATTATTATTATTGTCATTGTTATTGTTATCATTATTATCATTATTATTGTTATCATCATTATTATTATTCTTATTGCTAATATTTGTTGATGTTGTTTTCGCTGATGTTGTTGGTGTTATCATTATAGTAAAGTTTTCAATTCATTATTCGTTAATACACAAGGTAATGGAAGGAATCCTATTTATTGGATCTATCTAAATAATTATGGTTACACGTATAACAACAAGATATCTTATTCCATGATGTTTCTGTCATCTACTATTAGGTGAATGACTTTTTGGTTGAAAACCTGGTTCTCTGGTGCATTGACATGTTAGCGTGTATTTAGCCATAGTTAGCGATCAAAGCATATATACATAATACAATCGTGCCGTCTGAAGCAAACTTGTTACATGTTAACTCATGTTTACAGAGCCGTCTATACCTGCATTGTTTTAGAAATCGAGCAATAACTTCCAAAGTCACATTTAGACGCTATTGAAGTGAAGAATATCCCAACTACCAGGTTTAGCAAAATTGTCACTTTGATGAAGAAAAAAAACATCCCTCCTTGTATTTCCGGCAACGGTTGCAAAATCAGATCGTGACTCCTATTATAAAGAGAACGTCTTGGGAGCTACAGGAAATGGTATATATATCCTCGACTACCAGGCACGGCTGTTTTAGCTTTTTATATACCACATATATAATCTCCCTGGGTCACAGTGTATTTATCTCGGGAAAATATTTAAAAATGCTTTACGATATAATATATATATTTATATATTTAACTGTTTCCAGCGGAAGATCTTGACCAGTTTTAATAGGGTTTTCATGGAGTTAATTAAGACCCGGAATGACCAATTTTGCAACGACAATGTGTCGCTCAAACCAATATTCCCATCAATATTGGGGCCAACTATATTGTGCTGATCGACATGTGTGGTATACGAACCACCGTGCCAATCGGCACTGAGGTTAAATGCAAGGTTAAGTTGTAACTCCTTTTTGTTTATTCTTGGATACTCAGGAAATTGATATATATCCTCAAAAACCAGGCACAGATGTTTTAATAGCACGAGGAATTCGATTCGGAAACGCCCACATCCTTCCCGAAAGTCATGAATGTTCATGGCGTAGCAACATTAGTCCTTCATTGTTCGGGAATCCAAATGTTGCAAATTTATAATAATAATATTAATTAAAAATGTGTGTACAACATGACACAAAGGCATAATTGCATGTCTCTAATCACTTATAGCACTTTGTAAGATCTAACAATTGCAAACCCGGTGCACCATTTCCATTGCTTATGCATTATGTTCTGTTAAGTGCTTTAGAGACCTTCAGGTATGCCTTTGTATAATAAACAAGGTTAACCTCAGACCTGTGGAAGTTCTGGTTTTGGAGCTTGTTGTCACAATCGGCAGAGGTTGATTAAAGTAGTTTAGTTTTGTTTCTCGTATGTCCATATGTGTTCCTCTCTTATTCTTGTTCATTGTTTATATATGTAAATGTAAATATGTAAGTTTTCATTATTGTGTTCCCCTCGTATTCTTGTTCATTGTTAATATCTACATGTAGATATGTTATATGGACCTTTGCTCTTGCAGCTGAGTCTGGAATAGAGTCTTGAATTGAATTGAATGGAATTGAATATAATGTGCTATACAAAGACGTTTACTAATCAAAACTAATATTTGTTCTTAAATTATTACAGTGATATCTGAGGTGGATGACCAGTCTGGCTTACTAACAGTGAATGAAGGGGAGACAGCCATACTGTACTGTAATGCATCCTCCAGGATACCTACATCCTATGGTTGGATCCTCATCCAACCTGGAGCAAGCGTACCTAACATTGATGTATTCCCTCCTGGGTCAACAACGGGGAACAAGAAAGGTATTAAAGCCTATCTGTACTACTTGTATCTACTTGCGCCCTCTATTCTTTCTTTTCCTGCCAGTTCCTGAGACGTTGGCGACCATGGAATGCCACAACTCTCTGTCCCGTATTCTATGAAGTAATTCATTCTTCTCGATATCAATTCCACTTTCAGAAATCCCACTCTTGAAGCTATTCATCCATAGAATCCTCCTTCTACCCCTACCCCTCTTCCCCTCTATTCTTCTAGTCAGTGCAATATTTTCCAAGCCATTATTTTGAATAACAGGTCAGCTGTCGACCTCTTAGTTTATTTAGAAGCTTATATCATTCAGAAGCCCTCTATATAGCCAACAATTCCTAAGTGGTGACCGTTGGTCCCCCGTGATCCTCTTTTGCTCATGTTAATTGAGAGCTGATTTGATGAGATAACCACCTGCCAGTGACCTGTCACACACCTTAAAAGTTTACTTCTTCTCTATGAACGGTTTCAATTTTATTTCTTCAGATAGCGAATTCGAAATAAAAAACTACAAACAACTAATAAAATGGCGCATCACTTAGCAACCGAATTATCATATTACAATGTACATATATTTTAAAATCATAGTAAGATCATATAATGGAAATCTCTATCTCCTTTTGTACTTTAATATATATATTTTTGGTGGAGAAATCGTTTACATGTGGGAAATTAACCTTTAACTCTCTTTTTGTTTAGTTTCTAGCGACGGAAGAATACTCACTGTGACCGGAGCCCAGATCCAGGATACTGCAAACTACGCATGCGTAGCAGCTTCTTTGCTTGGTTACGTCACCAGGTCGTACCAGCTTTTCGTCCATTGTAAGAAAGCTTATCAACAACTCCATTTCGTTTTTAATTTCATAACTCATTTATACCATTTTTTGGAGTTCATAAATACGCTGCCTTCATCGATGTCATACAGGAATAAAGAGCAATTACAGGATTAGAATAGCAGTTGTATGGAATCATCTACAAGGCCTCAAACAGTAGATTAATTTTGTGGAAAGGAAAGTGGAAACAAAGTGATAGTCAATGTGGGTTTGCTCGAGAGTGTCTGAGTGAGGAGACATACATGGCTTTCCATTAGACCATATTTTCTTTTATAACAATTTTCCCTCCCCTACGTTGCTTAAATATAATTTATTATTTTGTTTGATAACAGAGTTGATGTAGTAGAGAACTAGCTAGTCTCTGTGTGTCCTCTTAACTTATATTGAGCTGTATTATATCCACTATACCAGTACATGGGAAGATTTTCTCTCTCAAGATTCATTCCGTGTATGCACTTTGCATTGAACAGGGATGCAAGAGCTAAATCAGGGGTAAAAACTGTCTTATGTGGTGCAAAAAGACGTTTTGCAGAGGTATGCGCACTTTCGGAAAAAGGGGCCTATTAAAGCTATACAAAAACACGTGGACACTCAGCTTTACTTATAACAAGCAATCAAAGATGATTATCACAACTTGGGTACTTAAATCAGCATTCGAGAAAGAACAGTTATTGTTCACTGACTCAATACAAACATTAAAAAGTAAAATTAAGCAAATCGCTATTATCTATACAGCTACCGGGACAGCAGAAATGCCTTATCCTCCCGGGACAATCCAGGGCGAGGAGCAGCTACTCGATATGGGGGAACCAGTGAACAGTAACCCGGATGTAGCTTCCAATTGGCCCGAACTTGTCAGCCCGTACCTGAACGAGCTATCCCAGCGCATATCAACGACTCCCCCACCGACGGGCCTGCCTACGCCGTCCATGACAAGCGTGCCTGCCGGTGGGATGGGCGGTGGAGCGGAGGGGACGTACGGTACTACAAACTCCGTTTGCCAGCAGCCGAGGAACAAGGGCACTTGCAACAGTCAAGAGCAAAGATGGTAAATTTAGTTTTATCTAGACTTTGTCCCTCTGGCTTCATTGATAACAAAAAATGTAATGAAGAAAAGAAGGACAAAGGAGGAGGAGGAGAAGAAGGAAAAGTAGAAAAAGTAGAAAAAGAAGAATGAAACACGACACAGGCCAGTAATTTCAAGAATTGTACCCATCCCTCAAAAAGGCAAATGCAAAAACGGGCAATTGAATTATGTAGAGGCCCAGCAATTCGCACTTCAATGACCCCTCCCTTCCCCACCCCTAGCAAAAAGAGGGAGAAGAGAATTACTCAAATGAAAGAAAGTTATTTTTATCTCTGAAAGAGATATTATTGAATTAAACTTTCTTCGTTGAGTATTGCCTACAAACGTACATATTTTGTATATATAAATATATATTTTTGTGTAGATTGAATTAATAATCATTCATATAAACATCTGTGAAAGTTATGGGTGACCTCATAACAAGCCTCGTGCTTCAGGGAATTTTGCCTCTATCATACATCGTAAATTATATATTTCATGCTATGTTCATTTAGATTTTGTGAATAAAATGAAACTGTTTTATTGAATTGAATTAAATGTCCCCTTTCTTTAAATTCCAGGTTTTTCAATACATCAAAGGGCAAATGCGAGCCGTTTACCTACAGCGGATGCAACGGGAATCTAAACAACTTCCGAACCTATGACGAATGCAACGAAACATGTCCGCTTCTCTCCGACAACCCATGCGAACAGCCGATCATGACCGGACCTTGCCGAGCTCGCTTCATGAGATGGGCCTATGACAGCAACGAGGGAGGATGCGTGAAGTTCGTCTACGGTGGCTGCAGGGAAAATGGAAATAATTTTGAAACGAGGGAAATGTGTGCTGACCGATGTATGAGTAAGTATGACACAGTATTAAAGCTCCACTGCACTACTTACAGCTCATTGCGCCCTCTATATAGCAAATAACGCCTAATCGGTGACCATAGTCCCCTATGATCCTCTTTTGTTAAGTGAGAGCTGATTTGATGAGATAACCACCTGTCAGTGACCTTGCAGTGTGGTCTAATCCCTCTTGTAAACTAGTACAAATGGACTTTAATATCACAGTTGCACTCTGCTTTACTCTCACATATCATATTACCATCAGAACCCCCCTCCTTTACACTCCTTTGTTTATGGTAATGTGTACGTTCTCTTCGTAAAAGACTGATTACTCTATACTTTAATCACTGCTCTTTACTTTTCAATACTTCCAGTTACCTTCTTTTGTAGTATTTTCTTGTTATCTTGTTTAATTTCACTTGATGTCAAACTTACATGCTTAATAAAGGCAACAAATGTATTCATATTTTTCCGTTCCTGACGAGGGTGATGAATAAAGTGATTACAATTTGAGAGCTCTCGTAAACATGACTTTTATCAGATTTCCCTGTATGGTATTGTATGTACACATCATCTTACACAGCATTCGTTTCTTGACTCTGCTTATAAGTATATATTTATATCTGTTTATTTTGGTAATGAAAATAATTTCACAAAGAAGAACGAATATCAAGTATGGCATTTGAACAAATATTGTAGGCCTAATTTTTAAATGCATACACCCTGGTGTATTAGCATCTGATTAAGTGCAATATGCTACCCCCCCCCCATAAAACAAATTTCATGGAAAGAAGGGCTAAAATTGACCCCTAATACCTGTTATTTATATAACCAGTAAACTAAGATTATTTTCTCTCTCTATCTCTCTCTCCCTCTCTCTCCCATCTCCCTATCTCTCTCTCACTTCCATCTCTCTCCCCACCCCCCCTCTCTTGTTGTGTCTTCGTCTTTCTCTCTCTCTCTCTCTATCTTCCCTTTATCTAACGCAATTTTCTGTCACACTCACCACGCTCCGATCTTATAGTTTACTAGAGTGTTACCCCATATCCAAACTACCGGATTTCATTTCTTTCCCCAGAGCCGTTGATGATTTACGACAACTTTCAGCCCTCTAGTGCCCGCATTGCCGATTGCCGTTGCGTCAAACCTCGACTCAAAAACTGTTTCTGCGCATCCGAGTTTGGTAAGTTAGCATTGTAAGGTTTCTGTTTCTGTCCTGATCCTGGTCCTGATCCTCAAGAGGGATATAAAGATGACAAATAAGAACGTTATCGTTCGAGAGAGAGAGTGTTTGTTGCTTCTAGAACATTTTAGAATTGAGTCCCATCACATTGCAGTTGTGGGGAGGGACTATGATTATATTACCCCCTTGGATGGTTTCCCAGAGTCTCGCTTTGAAGGTTTCAACTGCGTCGCAGGCAAAGATGCTGAGGGAAAGTAAATTCCAGGCCCGAATGGTTCTTGGAAAGAAGGTGAGCCGATATATATCCGTCATGCATCTTATGTTGGAGAAGGAGAGATTATGATGTCCCTTGAGTATCTTCTGGGGTTGTGTGATGTATTCCGGTCTGGGTATGGCTACTTGGTCTTTGGTGGATTTGAAGAAGAGCGAGTGTCGAGCCACAAAACGTCGATTCTGTAGCGGTTGCCATTTAAGGTCACTCTTCAGGTCTAATACATGGACGTCTATTCCATATTTGCCAGTGACAAATCTAGCCCTTCTGTTCTGGACTCCCTGGACTCCCTCATTTCTCATACTCGTCATCATCATTGGCTTTATTATAATCATAACCATAATCATCTATATGTTCTGTATAGTAATAATCATTATCGTCTTCATTAGGATTGGAAGCATAATCACCACCATCATCTACATCATTATCGAAATCATAATCAAGATAATCATCACCAACATCTGCATTATATTCATAATCAGAATAATATTTATCGTTAACATAATCATTATCCAACATGATCTTCAACATCATCATTATTACTTTTTATATATCTTTATTTAAATCTGGATAGGCATGTCTCTGTTTTACAATTATCCGAATGGCAGAAAAACTAAAAATGCAAATCAAGTCCTAAGAAACAGAATGAAGTTGAGATGTTGTAATATACATAAACAGCAATGGCTACATATTATAATGCAGTGTCTAGAATATTAGTGGGATGACGTGACTCGCGGGTTTTTTTCTATGCGCCGTTGTTAAGACCAACAAAGTCAGGTCATAGAAACTTTAAATAAATACAAAAAATGTGGAGCCCTCCTGTCTTGACGCTTCTCTTGACATCTTTTCTTGTACCTTACAGCAATCGAAGGAACCATAATACAGAAGCACAACTCTCTGCGTGGTGACATCCTTGTCGTTGAGGTCGCTAACGTGTTCAAGCAGGGTACGCTGTCGCTGAGGCAGACAGAGAGGTTGACCAACAACGTCACCATCATTCGAGATATGTCACTGATAGGCAGGAGTTGCCAATGCCACAGTCTTGAACCAAGTAAGCAATGGTTTGTTTTGATGCGTCATTTCGCTTGCGTTATTATTTGCGCTAATCGAGCTTGTGAAGGCAGTTTACCGATACGACAGTAATTTAACTTAATGTTTCACATGTTCTGTTTGAATTTACTTTGGTTTAAACAGTTCAGGATTCCCGTGCTACGTCAAAGAACGTGCAAGGTTAATGGCACAGTCTTACGTTGCTCACCAGGCGTCAATTGTCTACTGTGTCAAAGACTGGAGATCGATATTTGACGGCCAACGAGATGGGGAAAATCTTCGCCATTGCGAAATGAGCAGTGCACATGACACCCCCTATACAAACGGAACAGGAGGGACTTTGTTTTTTTCACGCACCGTAATGATGGTATTTTCAAAACAAATACATTCTTCCCCAGAGGATATTGAGTTGAATCATTCAACATGTGTTGCCCGGACTTATATTCATATTACACGTTCACCATACGAATGATAAGGACTGTCCCCTCTCACGGCCGTCCTGAGTAAGTTTCAGACCATATCTATTGCTGTGGTTATCAAATTATCTTTCTTCATTTAGTTACTCCACTTTACTCCTTAAATTGTTCATAATCATTATCTCTGCATTTTGTTAACAGATAGCGTATCATACATCATCATGGGTCACGTGAACATACGGGGTGACGCAGAGATTGATTCTAACTCTTACGTCAGTGAGGCAACAAGACGGAGGTCAAACAAGCTCGAGACCCAAAATATGAGGCCACAGAACTGCAGGCAGGCGTCTCGCCAGATCCCCCGGGAAAGGTCAGGCTCCCGTGGACGCTTAGGACAGTAGCTTGGACAGACGTAGAGGGCGTCGCAGAGTCACCAGACAGTAGTAGCATAAGAGGAGATGAAAAAAGGGGCGGTCTCGTTAGAGGTGTTTTTCCATTGCGCCAATCAAGGACGTTAAGCCAAACCAGGAAGTGTTGCACATAAGGCGTCTTTTCGATTTACGTAGGACTGCATCAGCGACTGAAACGATATTCGATGCGTCCTATGAGAAACATCATGCAAAACGTTTTAAAATATGTGCGAACACTCCACCGGAATAATGGCACATGCTAGAATAGCCTATACAGGAACATTTGGTCTACGTATTGATCTCATCAAATGAACATGTTGTGGAAGAAGCACTACAAAATATATTACCATCCAGGGGGGTGTTTCACAAAGATTCTAAGTTGAACTTATCTTTAAGTTGGCCTTAAAAAATATGGAAAGCCATTATCATCTTTGAAAATATTGTGTCAAAGTTACTTCAAAAGGCATAAAATGTTGATTCAAATGATTCATAATTTCTATTATCAGAACCTATGAAAAGTCTAAAATACTTCTATTTTTGCTTTTGAAAATATTTTATTTTTAGGCCACAAATGGCTCTCCATAATTTTAAAGTCCAACTTAGAGATAAGTTCAACATAGGATCTTGGTGAAACACCCCCCTGATACCACTAGACAATTGGGTACCCGGGCTTTGCCCAATGCGTTCGACTTCCTTTTAGAAGATCCATTATTATTGGGCTTTAGCACGTGAATTACTGAATATCCCAAGACCAGCGATCATATTCCACATAAATAACAGCATCTACATTATTATTCTAAAGACTGCAGCTTGAATTCCTTTGGATAAGTCAGGCAAACATTTGGAAACCTCTAACAGGCAGATACTTCGATAACAGCGAATACTACACAGTGAATATAGCGCCATCGACATGCAATGCAAAGAAGTGTTTACAATGATATTTCGGAAAAAATTAACATGCACTGTCAATAATTTAATATGACTCATATGAACCACTCCAGGATTTCGAAGATAATTTAGCCACTACATTATGTTTCACGAGTAAATAGCAATAGCAGGTTGACTTTGTCCAAAAACTTTTGTACACCCCACCCCAATGCATTACGAGGGCACTATATATTTTCTGTGTAGTCAGTAGCATTTCCGTTTTTTTGGAGTGTTTGCCTTTTAGTGGAGTACATAACTTGTGCCTGGCGGGTGGGTTATAGAAACCATTGGGAACTTGTAGATTTGCACGTCGACATAGTGTACTGCTACGTCTGACGCTCTTTTAAGGCACGGTGATGTTCGTTTAAGGCACTGGCAGCGCCTTAAAAGGACGTCACGCGTTGCAGTCCACTATGTCGACGTGCGAATCTAAATGTCCCTATTGACGCAGTGGCTCGACACCTTTGTATCAGACCGAACCTTTAATGTCAAACCTGTATCTATTAACACTGTAAATCACTGTACATGATTTTATATGACTGATTATTAGTGGAACATTTTCATCATTACTCAATTCGCAGTTGGTTCCATGAGTATGATATTGAAAGTTCGTTGTAAAGTGACGACGTTTTGGGCCCCATTTCACAAAACTTGCCATCAGTCACAAATGACAGTTTGTGTTATAAGCTAATCAAATCCTTGCTTCTGATTTATTTTCAGCAGATTTGTCACTGGTATCTGTCATTTGTGATTTTAAAAAGGCATTGTGAAACGGGTCTCTGACGTCATGCAGAATATTCCTTCTCATCCGAGAGATGATGACAGAGTGGGGGGCGTTCGCAGATAACGACACATTTAGAATGGCCATTACCAAAGCATGGTGATTTCCACTTTTACCACTCTTCATAAAGAGAAGTTTGAGTTGAGTTGAGTTGAGTTGAGTTTATTTTCGGAAAGGTAGGAAAACAATTTGTGAGCTTCCTCTATTTTGTATTATTATTTTTACTTTAATAGTGTGAAGGAGTTTTATCGAAATACTGTGCCTTGAAAGGGGGTCTTTTCTAAAACCTTTTATTGATGGTTAATTATCGTTAAAGGCTGTGGATCGTACTTTTAGGTCACATTGTTTAGTGCCATATATACATCTCTGTGTACAGTGCATGAGACTTAAGCAAAACTGGATAGATGTCTTATTATTTTGATTATTCCGAAACCTGACGGTATACACCGACACTTGTGTGCTACCTGATTTAAACCCCTCTCAATCGAAGCCAATCCGTTTACATAATAATGCACTCGTATGACCAGAACCAAATGTATCTATAAATATTGTAGTCGATGATTATTTCCATCGATAATTTCTGGTACTATTGTATATAATGATATCGATATGCTCAACTATGTTTCTAACTTAGATTTATATGTGCTCCCGAGTATTCCTATCTTAGTTATGTTCAGAAAAAGAGAATACGAAATTGCCTTTTAATAGTAATGTCTTTTGAATTGGTGCTTTTAAATATGAATGTATAGTGTTAAGAAGAGCATTCTATGGCCAGTATATCAAAAAGAAAAAAATGAGGGAAAAAACAAGATAGAACAAAATCACATTGGCTTGTACATGAAGCAATACGGATGTCTCGTCATTGATAGTGTAAAGTTCAATCTCTTTATTATTAATGTAACTATTATTGTTATCATTATTATTTAAATGATATAGGAATAATCTAGCTATCACCACTGCATAAACCATACAGTTTAACATGTTGAAAAATAGGATATTTTACCTTATATTTCTAAAGTAATATCCAAACAAAATCGCGAATGGAAAGAGTTAAGAAGATCAACATAAAATGAAAGAAAAGTTATGTTGCATGATTTAATGAACAATCATACCAGACATAAAAACAAAATGTTGAGGCAGGCATTTAATTCCTCTTCAAATGTTTTCCATTTATTTTTATTCTAACGATAATTCAAACTTATCTCCGATGAAAAGAAATAAAACATTATTTAAGAGGGCTAAATTAAAGGTAAAGACCAGTATTGGAAACGCCCCAATTTCAAAAAATGAAATGGAAGCTCTAATTACCAATCATGTGAAAGAATATGTTTTGAATATTACATGACGATAAAATTGTTGACGGGAAACCGCCTACTAATTGATATATTTGGTAAATTAGTATATCTATATACTGTTGAGAGATACAAATGCACGTGTCGCGCACGTGTGTGTAGTCCCATATACATCTTTCTGTGTACAGTGCTTCTAACTTTATGAAGACTTGGCCAAATTTCTTATAATTTTGATGATTCCAGAACCTTGCAGTACATCTATGCTAGATGATCAACCTTTTCTGATCGATTTCACAACGTTTCTTTCACTATGCAAGTGCATGACCATAACTGGTCTTTAGCTTTAAAGAGGATAATATTTTAAAAGCAATTTGATATTTTTTTCAATTACGGTAGAGATAAAATGTTTGTCGTATATGCATTAATGAACTCACATTTCGTTCACGATGAGCTGTCAATTTAAACTTAAACGTGTATAAGAACAATCACAAACTAGTATGGCTTACATTCTAAATGGAAAGAACAGCAGATATAATGATTTATTTTAAATATGATTGTGAATGTAACATAATTTGAATATTATTTCATTTGCAGCTTGGAATGATTTTAAACAGACTTATATCGAAGAAAGAAAACAAACTTCTGAATCGCCTTGTATCGCTTCGAAAATGTATAAATATTACTGTACGATGATTTGATGGTTGATTGGAACAAAATAAAATAAATATATTTTAATGCAATTATGTTTGAAGAGCCTACTTTTGAGAATTCAAAATGTATTTGTATTTCCATTAAACTTCTAATCATTTTCCCCATTATTTGTATGTCTATTTCGTCTGGGTTATACCAAGAAGTCTTCTCCACCCCTAAAACACATACACCCGCATTCTACCAAAATCTCAAACCATAGCCATAGCTGGGTTTACGTTTTTTTTCAAAACCGGGATTAACAAAATTCCCATAAAGAAGAATACAGAAATACAAAGAAATAAGAATGTTGATTTTTGTTTTACTTCATGTTGGCAGTAACATGCATAACCAAATAGATGAATATCCACATTTATCTCTCACCATGAGATGAAAATACAACTTGATATAAGCGGAAGACTGAATGAATGTAGAATACAAATATAAAGGAATAACAAGTATTTACCCTTTCATTATTGCACAAAAGCAAATTAAAACCTCATTTTCCGCACCCCTCCAAATTACAGGTCAACAGGGGTCAAATTTGCCGAAGTGAAAGTGACGAAATAACATGTGGACCCGATCGGTTCACCAAATTGCTGAGGCGATATGAGCCGTGCTTAATTAAATGCTAAGTCATTGTGAATATGCGTACTCCACTTAATATGATGTCATCTAGTCGATAGCAAGTTTTTAGGTCGACAACTTCCGATTTTCAAAGCTTTAGATTTTGAATTTTCAGAGAGCTGATACTCTTCTGACAGACATTTAAATGGCATGTAATTGGTATTATTGTAATCTATGGCTATAGCTTTCCGTTGATTTATAATTCATCTATTTCATTTTTAAGTGTTATTTTTAGTTTTATTTGGTAAGTTAATAAACTACATATGCAAAACTCGACCCACGTGAGATAACTGGTTACCTGGCAAGAATTTATTCCTGGAAGTGCTAAAGCGCCATTATGGCAGACATGCTAAAGCAGTTGAAATCATACATTGAGTAGCGTCAGTAGTATCAAGTGTGACAGACATGAGCGCTATACAAGATCAAACTTTCATTATTTTGACTTTTTATTCTCCCCATTTCAAATGCTTCTATAATGACTCTCTTTCTCTTCTTGAAAGAGTTTGGTCCGCAGATCATGGAGCTCTGCTTTCGTGAGGGCGCTCTCCAAGCCTGAGCGCTGTTCCGCAGCATTGGTCTTTGACCGCCATTTAAGGAGCACCTCACGCGTTCCTCTTTCGGTGACCTTCCCCTCGGAGCGATTGGTCTCGAGGCAGCGTCGTCGACTGACCTGTCCGATGTTGAGTGCCTGCATGAGAGACTCGAGGACCTCGTCGTTGTCTATCTTATCCGCGACCTTGAACAAAAGGTCGTCTTCAACGCTCTCCAAACGCTTCCTAGAAGTAAACAGATGTACAGTTAACAACTAAATTATTCATCGAAAATAATATCGCTAGTGATATTCGCTTGTCTCGCAAATGTATGGTCAATAAGGTATCTAAAAGATTACGACGTTTCGTGCGCCGCTGCAACACATCATCAGGTGATAAAAAATCTTATGTAAGCAAGCGAGTTTTATGCACTATTCATTTCATTCATAAATTGGCTTTTTTTTTCGTAACTCAAGAATGGAAGGTACGGTTGAATTAGGGTCTTTGTCGAATAATTTTAGGTGTAAGCTTTAATATGTCACATTCTCAAGAATAATAAATGGGCATAAATAGATTCTTTTTAAACTTAAACAAAATACGTAACCTTTGTAAGGGTATGAATAATTTAGTTGCTAACTAAATATATTGCATACTAAATTACCACGAACATTTTCTAAAGCAAAGAATATTAAAAAGTATATATGACGCGGAACAATGGCTATGGTTACTTAGTTCATTTGCTAATGATTTCCATTTTTTCGAAGGGAGGAGGGGGGGATGGGGGGTTTTAAGTATGAACAACATTTTCCTTAAATTAAACACTCATGGAAATGTAGACTTACTTCTTTTGGCTTTTGCTCTCTGGTTCATCATCATCGCTATCCACTACTCTTCTTTTTGCAGCTAAAGGGATTAGAAAAGAAAGAAATTAAGTGAATTTCACTCTTGCCATTAGGATTTTTCGTCTTCATTATATTTCATGTATAGTTTTATTTTCACATAATAAAACTAACAAACATTAAAAAAAAACAATCTCTACAATGGCCATGATGGCGAAAAATAGGTTGTTTATACAATATGATCGAAGATTGGAATTGTATACCAAAAACACCTGCCAATATAAACTTGTAAATATACCACACTTTTTGTAAGCAAACAAAGAATAATCTATCAAAAATGAAAACAAAATTTAGAGACTTTGGTTGAAATACATTAAGCAAAAATAAAATATTAAACTTTAGTAGAATACATGCAAAAAGGGTTTACCTTGAATCACGGTTCTGAACTGAAGAGACGCCTTGGTAACATCTATCCTGTTTTTGTCTCCTTGGAAGAGTTCAACGGCCATGTTTAATTCGTTCTCAGGCTTCTGGCTGTAGTCTAGCTCCACAACGATGGCGTTTCTCTCCAACTGTAGAACATTGTCTTGGCTGATCGTCTAAGGTATTATAGAAATAGAAACTCATAGAATAAGAAGGAAAAAAATCACTGTATACGTCTTTTGCAGAAATATCGCAAAATTTGGCTCAACTTGGCTACTGAAAAAACGAGACCTTTGAATAAAGGGTTTCCGTTTCCGGTCATTCGCAATTGGCATTACCGACAGTCAAGATGTAAGTGATCACAATTAAAAAAAGAAGCATGAGTGCGCTTGGCCTTTGTTTCCTGGTTATTTTACAGAGTTAATTGGAAGAGCAGTGTAAATAATACAGGGTTTGCTATACATAGTCTTATATTGATCGACTTCTGTCTCTTCTGAAATGACATTAGATCACTGTGAGCGAATATTTAGCAACAATGCTAGGCAGAAATGTGCTTGTTCAGTTTTGCTTCCATTATCTCCAGATTTAAAGAACAGTTTATTTCCATTTTTGTATGTCCTTTGTCATATATATATATACGTTACGTTGTGTGTCCGGCCACTTAACCAAAACTTAACCGAGTCTTATAAACTATAGGACTTGACAAAACCAATATTCCACGGAGTTACAGTATTTGCCATTTATACTGGTACAGACATTTCTTTGACAAGATATAGTAAGAAAAGCCCCTTAAATGCCCTGTTTAAAACGGGCTGCCCGAACAAAAACATGTCCGGACAAATAACGGTTGGGATCTTTGGGTAGACTTGCCTTCTTGAATTCTCGACGTTTCTTATCTTTGATGACAATCTGTAGGTCCGTTCCCGTTGGCTTAACAAGCAGTTCACACTCTTGAGTCATGGGCTTTCTGAACCCATACAAGGTTTCCTCCTTCTTGATACGCTAAAATATGACAAATAAACGAAGTTAATGGTTAAAAACTACTGTGAGATATTCAAGTGGGCATTCTTTAGTAGCTCCCTATGAAAGAAACATCCGTGAATTTTATTATTTCAGTCAAGCAGTCCGTTGCACAATATTACAATATAAAGAACGACAAAAGAAAGAAAAAGTATATTTTTTTGTTTATAGCCTATACCATATTTGTATACAAATAAACTATTACCCCGGTCATTGAAGTTCAATACTTGAATAAAGTACATACTCGTAATCCGGTTGGCATTTTTAGTAGGTCCTCAGGAAAGAAACATCCATTAATTTCAATATTTTAGTTAAGCAGTCGGTTGCACAATATTACAAAAGAAATCATTCATACTTAGTAGGACACTGTAGATCAGTTACTACTATGCAGATCTATTGTATGATGCACTTTTTCTTCGATATAATGTATTCATCTGCTACCTAATCTGTACATTATGTTGTGTTAGGTTTTTCTTTTGAATTAAAAAAAAAAGAATATTACAAAAGAAAGGTGTTTTTTTGTCTCCTCACCTCACTATGGCCCTCCGTCAGGTCATAGATGGAGCATCGAACGATTGGTCGTCTTGTTCTAGGCATCTCAATAGGCACGAAGGGAAGACATCCGACTTTCTTTCCATGAATGAAATTTGATTTGATGCGGATCCAACAATCTGCGAATTGCTTCACGTAGATGTTGATCGTATCTTTGAAGAACTCGCAGATGGGTGGAACGAGTTTTGTCCTCGTGATGTTTTGATCTGCAGGTAATGTAATGAATAATTGAAGAGCTTAGTTTAAAAGTTCTCGATCTGTATTTTTTATATTCAAAGTTTGTCAACTCAATTTAATGTTAGCCATTCCAAGCACGAATAGATTAGACAAAACTGCAATGGTTTAAAGGATAATTACTGTACAAAGTAAAAAGAGGATCTTGCTTAAAATTGCTAGATACCATTACAAATATTAGTGTTATTCTTAACGATGTACTGTTGTGTTTTTTTTTGTATGTTTATATAATATGCTAATCTTAAATGCATTATGAGAGACAAACTTAATTTCTGAAATTGCCTATGCAATTTCTTGTATCGTATTGGAAAGAAATGTATCAAATGTACATCAAGAACATATTAATGTCAAATTAATCGTAACATGGCACAAAAGTATTTATGTTTAAGAATATGATAAAGAAATCAATAACTAAATTATCAATGTTTACTTTAAATAGCGTTAACATAGCATAACCAATATCAATGTAGCTAAAAAAGCTGTACCTACAAATGTAAGAAATACGGAGTCTGAAATGCAAGATGCATAATACTTTTGAAAATTGTTATTCTACCACCATAAAGGTAGAACATATTCGTTATCATATAGCCTGATAAATACAAAGAATGCGTTGAATAGACTTAATGCTACCTAAAATTCATTTAGATATGTCAAATAGGAATTTTGATTCATCACTGCTCACTTTTATCAGTGAATTCCGCCTTTTGAGTTGCGTACACACTCTCTTCATGCAAACTCCATTCTCTTGACTACATTTCGTCATGATAATATTTTACATGTTTTCTTAATGTTATCTTTGTGAAGTGCCTCAATACGAATTATTTCATTCACCTGTTACGAATAATTATATTTCAATAATCATAATACAAAATGCATACATTCTGCTTTGTTAGGTGGTGTCTTTCTTACCAATCAACAATGAATGTTTGCAATTCTCATTCTGACTATTGAAATAAAATTAGTCATAACTGGTGAATGAATAATTTCGAGACAAAAATTGTTTCATTAAAGATAAAGGTGAGTTCTGGTAATGCGATTGCATTGTGAAAGAAAAGGTGTGGAATGGATCAGAAAAGTTGATCATATAGCATGTAAGTATTGGTGTGTAATGCAAGGTTCTGGAGTCATCAAACTCATCATAAATTTGGCCCAGTCTTGGTAAAGTAGCAATCACTGTACACAGAAAGATGTATATGGGACAACACACATGGTGTCGGGGCTAGTACTACCTTGATTTCCTTATCTTTCTATGCTCATTACTCGGCCAGTATATATATGAACAAACTCAAGTTTATCTTTAAATTTGATTACATTACGAAAATGGTATGTTGCATAGTATGATGTTAAACGTAAATATTTTGTTTATCTTCGAAGATTACAGAGAAATATACCTCCGGTTCCTCTCTGGCTGTCCTCTCGAGTGTAGAGCAACAATTCGCCCTCTCCCGACAGAATTTGTTCAGTTAGCTCAGCGCAGTGGGTGAGTGTGAGTTGCACGGGGTCTCGAAAGGTCAGACCGGAAGGAAAACATCTGACGCTAGGGCATAGTGATACCTCATCTTTTGATGTGAATTCTTCCGGAAGTTCCTCCCCAAGAAGCTGGAGTTTGATGTCTCTATTACCTGCATGAAATTTCGGCAAGGGCAAACAATGTTCTTTTACATATTAATTGAAGAAAAAAAAGCTCAACTAATAGCCCATTTTCTCAGTCAAGAATGGCGAATAATTTCGAGAAGTAAACATCAGGCATTTCGAATAGCCTTGGATAGTAGCTAAGAGCATTACAATGACGTAATTCAAAAAACATTTCATTAACAAAATTGCCCTTGACTAAATCTCGGCGAACTCCTTTCTCATCATGTTTGCATATATATGAACGTCAATTGCATGCCCATGGCTGAGGTTTAGGGTATTTGAACAAGATTTGACAAAATTAGCAGGAACATTAAAAAAAAATGAATCGATGAAAGAAATTTAAAAAAAAAAAAATGAATACAAGTGAATATATCAATAAAAAATCATTCAATCAAACAATCACCAGCAAAATAAACATAACATATCTAATAAATGAATACATTTTTTAAAACTATAAAGTTGAACAATCATTTCTTGAAATGTTGTATGGAAGGAAAAAATATAAAAATTAAGAACAAATATAAAAAAATGAATCCTTCAACATAAGACTTATACCTGACAGGGCACCTGGTGGGATGTTCAAAGTGACCCCGTGACCTTTGACTCTCAGGATACCTCCCTTACTCCCGATGGTCTTCTTAGAGTACGGTTCGTCTGAAGATGGAGACTTTCTGAGATGTTGTTCAACTAGATTTGTTTAATGATGTATAAATAACAAAAATAAACTATACAAAGAAAAGTGACATCACAAATACAACGAAATCTTAGCTATAGCTATTAAAGCTCATAAATATTATTATCATGTTTAAATGTCGCTTCGTTCTTAGTAGGGATAGAGACCGGTATATAAATCTAGAAACAAGTACAACATATATAACATAGTAATTATACTATTAACAAATTAAACTGTCTTTATAATTAAAATATGTTTAAACAAGAAATTATAAGAATAGAAGGTCCTTCGTTCAGAATGGGTCAAAGAGCTGTAAGGCATTGTGAAAAAAACGAGGGAAAAAAGAAAAGGCGTCAACTGTAGACAGGTGGCCTTTGTGGACAGATTCTACAACATTGATCTCTGTCTAAAGGGGGTCAATATGTATGCCCACTATAGACAGGTGGCCTTGATAGACAAATGGCCACTGAGAAAGGTTTGACCGTAACAGTCTAAAAGGTCTAAAAAAAATATCGGTGATTTTTTTTTATTTTCATGAACTTTGTGTCAGCAATTTAACCTATATTAAAAACACAAATGTATGAATTAAAAAACCTTTCCCACTTCAGGCACTTATGTATGATTGTGTTTTATATTCTGTGTTTTCAACTGAAGTACAGCAGTATATTACTTTCATGTTATCATTTTTAATTGTATTGGTTTGGTATTATACAGTGTCAAATAGGGCAAATCGAGATGGTCACTCTACTTGATAATACATATCTACAAGGTCAATCCACATAACAGATTGACAATAGTATTTGAGAATGAAAATAATCACACAAGGTTCTAAACCCACTCTTAACGTAAATATACTTGTAGTAGAAACCCAATACCCTATATGACAAACTTGCCCTCCGTTATGTTAAAGACCGTCAATACTACTGGGCCAGAGGGGATTAGACCACGAAGCGAGGTCACTGACAGGTGGCTATCTCATTAACTCAGCTCTCAACTAACATAAGAAAAAGAGGATCATGGGGGACCAACAGGCACCGATTGGGGAAGTTTTCTATATAGAGGGAGCAAGTAGCTACAAGTAGGACAGTGGGGCTTTAAGGTTAGACATTAAACGGTGAAAGGGAAAGAGGCACATTATAAAACATGAATAAAAGGAAATATCTTACCGTCTTTATTGATTATTCCATGATCAAAGTCGCAAGTCAAACAAAAAGGAAAAGAGGTATTTTTGAAAATGTATAATATTCATAAAGGCGCATAAATGAATAGGTTTTAATCAAATGAGACAGAAATAAACAAAGATACATACGTGTAGAGTCCATGTTCACGTTATGAGTGTTACTCCCATTATTTGTAACGTTGCACTTAATATATTGTAGGTACTGAATGCCTCTTACTAAGACCTTTTATTGAAATTGAACAGTCACAGCGGCTTTTTTGAGAGGCGATTGGTAATGTGAACGTACTATAA
Organism: Strongylocentrotus droebachiensis; assembly: GCA_035222895.1. NCBI lineage: Eukaryota > Metazoa > Echinodermata > Echinoidea > Camarodonta > Strongylocentrotidae > Strongylocentrotus > Strongylocentrotus droebachiensis. Next base: position 18,372 of record JAVYIG010009621.1, on the reverse strand, counting down.
ACATATATCTAAATTTTCGGATGTATTATGGTATATTATATTATTTACTTTTATATGCATTATGTGTCATGTTATTACAAGAGGAAGAAACAAGTTTTTCTGCTGTACATAATATTCCTTCTGCTTTGCTATATACACTGCATTATAAATTAATTGATCGAGGTATCATATGAAAGAGCAGAAAATGAACTTTCTAGAAATATGAATTTTTCTTTGAAATTCAGATACCGCCCGCCAAATTACTTTTTGGTTTCCTTCCTTCAAATTGCTTTTAATCACTGATGCGTGAAATATGCATCACGTGAGCAGCATCAACTGAAAGAGGAGACTTTAAGCTTTCCAAATATGTATCATTCATTAATTATGGTTGTGATTAAGTTATGATAAAACATCGATACTTCTCGGTTTCGTTTTTTCTGGGACGCACTGTATATGTTAACACACAGAATATTGATTTGTTACATTGCATTGTAAATTTATTGATTTGTTTATAAACAGATTATTGATGTACATTAATGAAGTTTAATACATTCAATACAATACAAATGCAGAAGCCAAGGTGAATGAACAGTATATCAGCAAGATTGAAAACAGTGTAGTACTTACTTCCTAAATATTGCCCCATCGTGAAAAAAAATAACAAGAAATGTTGATTAGTAATGCGCTGAAAGAGTTACTATATAACGGTTATATAACAGGTCTGAGGAGAATATGTCTTAAAGCCCCACTACACTACGTTTAACTAATTGCGCCCTCTATATAACAAACAATGCCTAAGTGGTGACCGTTGGTCCCCCATGGTCCCCTTTTAATTGAGAGCTGATTTGATGAGAAAACCACCTGCCAGTGCCTAGCAGGGAGGTCTATTCCCTCCTGGCCAAACTAGTGCAGATATACATTAAGTTACACAAACTGTTTTGTGTACTCGGATACAAAATATAGCCGTAGGCTATATGTTCTAATTTCTGGTAGGTCACCAAGGTAAATATGTGAGAAAAGGCATCACTGAAATATCTCTACGGAAACCATTATTATTATTTTTCGCATTAAAGGTACCCCCTAAACTATATATATATATAAAGGGTCTTAAGAACGTCGCCATTACAAGTTATCAACAATGATACACAATCAGCTTGTGTAAATCCTGAAAAAACATTGCCTAAGTTTGGTCTACAAAACTAAATCATGAAGATTACATAGTCATCATAATTATTTGTTTTATAACCTGGAAGCATATTTGTCAAGGGGCAACAAGAAGGTCACACAATTTAAACAAAATTGTATTGATAAGTTATATACCTAAGGATACTTTAATAAGTAGAAAGAAAGAGGAAGACAGAAAAACAAAATCGACAATCATCACTTACCCACTATATGTTCAGCAATATGGGCAGGGGGGAAATAATGAAAAACATTCAAGTATGTTCAATGTGATCTTTATTTCTGAAATTACTATTTTTTTAATTAATTTTTGGATGGACCCCAATGAAAAACAACATTCGTGCTTTCCAGGGTGTTCCATCCCGCATGTGGTAAATGATTAAATGCATAATAAAATTAGGGAATATAAAAATACATATTACATAAATAGAAAAAACAAAACAATTATTAGATAAACAAATACATTATTTTAAAAAAGATCAAGTAAAAAAATGTGTAATACACACAATAAAACGTTCCTGTGTCATGGCAGGTTAAATGTTGACAAACAGTATACAATACATATATGTATAATAATTATATATACTTATTATTATACAACATATTGTATAGGCCTACTATTTATTTCTCTCTCACAGGGATTCCAGCACTTCGACATCCCTACATCATTACAGGAGTAACTTTATTTTTGTTCTAACTCAGCCATGAACAATTTATTTTACCATAATTAGAATAACAATATACAAAACTTAACCAAGTTTCACTTACTGTTGTTATTGTGTGTATTCCGATGGTGTTATTCGCTGAAGATGAAAGAAAATATATCATGAAAATCGAAACGGCGAATAATTATAATGTATGCTAAATAAAGTGAAAAACAAACAAACAATGACAAGAAAAGAAAATACGACTCGGTCCCTAAAACCTTGAATAAATCGACAGCACAATTTGCCGTGATATCAATCCTTCATGCTTATAATATTAGTCAATCAAAAAAATGTTGGTTTGGCACAAAAGACAATTCTGTCTTGTGCATCTGTGTTTTACAAGAAGGATGTTAACCTATTTTATCAGGGGTTAAACGTCTACGCAAAGAGTTATATCCAGTCTGATCATACTACCGAGAAGAAGAAAAAATATAAATGAAAATACTTACTTTATATGTCACTATAAAATATTGTCTTCATATTGCTCCATTTGCATACACGTAGAAACACTTCAGTTGAAATCTCTATTGCTGAGGTCACTTTACGAGTCCACAAGTAGGAAGTGTTGTCAATTTGCCGAGTGTGTTCCGATAATGATCCGTTTCAAAGAGGATACAAAAACTAATAACTAGCTGCTTGTAATAAGTATTTATGAGGTGAATGCTTACTCATGTTTACATCAGAAAATATTAACAGGTTTTGATCAAGTCTTTGTCTGCTACTGCTGGTTGAGTGGAGAAAAGTGTTGCCGTTTTGCCGAGTAAAATTATATTCAATTCGAAAATTAATCTATATCCAATTAATTAGCTGTCTCTTATGGCTTTTTATGATGGTGAATGCATAATTTTGTTTACACTGTGATATTGACAGATTGTGTTAAAGGCGTTGCCAACTATATCGCTGCTCAAAGTCAAACGAGTAACCTTTGCCCCCTCAATTGGCTAATTTATTTATCATAATTCATTATCCATAGTTTATGCCCTGCTGAAATATTATCAATATCCGGCCCTTGTTTCAAGCCATATTCCGTTATCTCATTTGTAATTGCACGTACTTGCTGGTATCTTGAACTTTGCCTCGTTAAGGCGAACGAACGGGGATGATTATCATTATTGTGTACCGTGTACGACAATGCGAATATTATTAGTATAAGGACACGGGGTATCAATAATGGCACAAAACGTCTTTTGCAACAATTTACTCTCCATTGATTACAAAGAAAACACAAAATAATGAAAAACATTCGAATATGTTCAATGTGATCTTTATTTCTGAAATAACAATTTTGTTAATGAATTTTTGACGGACCCCAATGAAAGGCAACATTCGTCCTTAACAGGGTGTTAAGTATGTGAAGATTTACAAACAAACCAAAAGCAGCAACAACAACAACAGTAACACGAGAACAAAATTTTGTTTGGATTCAGGAATGAAATCGACAATTTTCAATCCTTCTTAAGGGATAAACATGTACCTAAATTTAACCCCCCCCCCCCCATATTTTTACTATTAAACTCATCTCAAAATTCGTTATTAAGAACCACGTTCTTTCATACTGGTATATTTACTGAGAAACACATCGGCAATGACCCCTACTTGGGTTCCAGCATTCCAATATGAGGATAGTAAACTTCCTACCTGATTTTGTCGTAACCAACTGTAAGATACCTTTACTCCCCATTTGTCTTCTTCGGTCTATGATTGACCCTTGCTCCTCATTTTCTACCTACTCATCCGCCACCCATCTCTCTTTCTCTATTTCTCTCTCTCTCTGTCTCTCTATCTGTTTCTCTGTCTCTCTCTCTCACTATGTCTCTATATTGACCGCGTCATACCAAAAGACGTTACAAGATGGGAGTTGTTGCTACCTTGTTTGGCGTTCAATAATAAGGGATATAGCAACGTCGATCTGGCGCTGCTCAGTGGCTGCCGGGCTCACGATCAATTGGGCAAAAAGAATTTCCGTTTCGGTTTAATAAAATTTGGAGTGGACTATTATTATTATTATTATTATTATTATTATTATTATTCTCTCCCCTTCCCTTATTCTCTCTCTCTCTCTCTCTCTCTTTCTCTATATCGTCACCCTTTCCCTTGCCTCTGCTCGACTCTCCTTGGTTTTGTCTTGCTATTTGTATGCACTTTTTCCCTCCTCCCTCCCTCCCACTCTCTCTTCCTCTCTCATATACACCACTCTCATCACATCATATACCACTATCCCTCCCTCTCTCTCTCTCTCTCTCTCTCGTCACTGTAATCCTCGCCTCGATCTTCTCGACTCTGCTGCTTTTCTTCTTGATATTTGTACGCACCCCCTCTTTCTCTCTTCCACTTCCTCTCTTCCTCACAAACACAAACACACACACACACACACACGAACACACACGCACACACTAACGAACACACCACCATTAACCATCAACGCACACACACCCACCTACACAATACGCACCAACCCGCACACGCTCTCTCACACAGAGCCCACATAAAATAATATTTAGCTTTTATATAGCGCTTAATACAATGTCTCTAAGCGCTTTACAAATATACTATTACCCCGGTCATTGGATTCAGTGCTTGCCCGCACACAATGTGTGCACATTCTCCACTTCCTGGGAAGCATTACAGCCAGGCGTTACATGACGCTCAAAAATTGTTTGACCAACAATGACGGCCGCATCCTACTGGGTACCCATTTAATACCTAGGTGGAGAGTAGCAAGTGCAGGTTAATATCTTGCCAAAGGATATTATTGCCGTGTCGGGATCCGAACCCTTGACCTTCGCATTTCCAGTCATTTCCAGTCAAGCGCCTTTAACCACTCGACCACGACACTCTGTATATACCGGCCCTCATATGCCCACACATTATGTGGGCCTATTATATATATATATATATATATATATAAATATACCACCGCTAAGACAACAGCTTTAAAAGGCATGACAAAGGAGTAGATAGTAAATAAGTAACCAATGTAATCCTTTCGTGCGTTTTTTTTCTCCATTATATCCATTTCTTTTCCTTATTATGATAAGGAGAACAAATATTGTCAATATAAACATCTAGTTTCTGTAAGGTTCCGCCTTGATATTCGGAATCGAAGAGGTATTTTCCTTTCTTCTTGTTGGATAATTTCATATGGGAAAACCCATTTTATATCCATAATAAATTATATGTAAGACTATATTTGGTGAAAAAGGAAACATTACTTCTGAATATGGCCTGGACTATTTCATGTTGCCTCGCTGATGTGTTCTAGATCAATAATTCAATCAGTCCTTTCTGTTCATCTGTGGATGAGGTTGGCTCAATGATATGTCTTCATTGTTTACAAGGTCCTGATCTTCACAAGACCAGCTAGATTAATAGAAGCGCGATGCTGACCTAATATTGCATCTTCGTATCATGATTGGAGCTTTTGTACATAAAAAGAGAGAGGCCTATACCATACAGTCCTCATTTAGGATTCACCAAATAGCCAAACGTGGAACCGTAAGCTTCATCTGAAACACTGTCAAGTACCAAACAAAATTAATAACGGCAGAACGTGTACCTTACCCAAGCGAACCAAACAGTTGTAAAGATTATTTAGAAAATTCTTTTTGGAGCATGCAACTTAATTTAGAGGCCTTTCTGGCGTGGATTTAGTATTGCAGAGAATTCCTTATGGATTGGAATGGTGTTTAGAGCAGAGGGCTCGACGAATCACTGACAAACTTATTTTACCTGTTTACTAGTGTGTTCACCGACATATTATGGCGTCCTTACTAAGTTGGAGGAATTCCTTTTCTGGACTCATGCTTGTATTGTTTTACAGAGTTGCTACAAGTAATGGTAAGTAACAAAAATACACATTATTATCTATACGCAACGAAGTGCCTTATAAATAACCTCCATTTATTTAAAAAGTATACTTGAATAGGAGAAATACAATAAGCTATGCTGTACAAAGTAAGGAAAAAACACACCCCCCAAAACATAGTAAATTTCTTTTTTTTAAAGTCTATATTAGTCTAGGCTATACATATTACATATCCGAATATTTGTTTGCGTAAAGTAACTTTATACTAGCCTAAGTGTCACATAAAGAGAGAATTTAATAAGCTTAGACACTTTTGACTGTTAAAAGCTCAAAAGTTAAAGCTCGAACCCGAATGTCAAGTTTGTGACATTTCTTTTTAAAAGAAATATCAAAATTTTCTGATTACATTTTAACTGTTTGCCAATTCTAGGACATAAAATTGGTGTCGGTATTTAATTCAGACTACCGCAGTGCTGTTGTGGAATGTTACAAGTCTAAAGCGTTTCTTATAACACAGGGTAATGCAGACGAAGTTCGCTTCTCTCATTTTCATAATGTATTCAAATACATCTCTTTGTATTCGCTCGATAGATATTATTCATGCATCTGAATAATTGTATGACAGTATGCAAAATTGCATGCATTACGCGTTGTTAGGTAGGTTTTATTGATGGCTTGATTCTCGATTAAACATGAAAAAGCACATATCCAACACATGCAAATCTTCCTTCTATATGTTATACAATCTCCGTCACATTCGTCGATACTAAGACTGGAAACATCGAAAGCCTTGTCCATGAATTTAATAGCAGTAGGCTTGATTATTGTTTGGCTTGTCATATTTACAAATAATCGAGTTGCAGAATGTTCAGAATGCATGTACGAGACTTTTATCTAATTCCACAAAATGTTCCCCTATTACACATGTTTTAGTAAGGTTACATTGGTTGCCAATGAGGCATAGTATTGCATGTAAGATACTTTTGCTTTTCAACAAAGCGTTGAATGGTAAAAGCCCCAACTTATTTGAAAGGATATTTGTCCGCAGAAAGTTTGTAAGAAGGGTGTCTCAAAGAGAGAAAAACTTCTAGGAATATTTGGATTGCACTAGTCATTCGATGAAGGGTCGTGAGTGTTGAAAGGGATATTTGTTTTAATCAAGTACAAAGCAAGATTAATGTAGATTTTATTCCATGTATGTCGTGGTTTAGAGGGCAGATGTAATTTCATACTGGTGTTCGTGTGCATCCGCAGGTAACCTCCGTGCAGTTGCAATGATTAACCTTTATTATAAGCTCCAACAAAGTGAGGGGTATCTAAATAATTTTTTCTTCAATCACTACCATGTTTTTTTTCAGAAATAGAACATCTGTTTGTAGTTTGCTTGTCATCTCCAAATTTTCCTTATCCATTAGCAATAAATTACATTACACCCGATGAAAAACATGGTATGAAGAGGCGGAAAGGGTGAGGTACTTCCTACTTAAAACAAGGTTCATTATTCTGTCATCATCGAAACCTCAGTTTTGTTATCTCTTAACAAGACTGATGTTTTGTTTGGAAGTAAAAGTGTTTTAGTTTGCATTATTCTGTCATCATGAAACTGAAAACAAATATTCAAAAAGTTTGTACAAGTGTTCTATATATATATATATGAGGAAGAGCTGTACAGCCATGAACTCTTTTCCGTATGAACAAGGAAGGAAGACTGAATTGACAATATTCTACATTATAGAGGATGGCGCTTCCCCATCCCACTTTCTGACAAGGAACTATACAAATCTGTCCAACAAAAGCATTTTCCTAGCCAAGTTCTGTAAGGGCAGAATGTTGCATAACTAAAAACAACATGCATGTACAAAATGCCTTTGCTTTAAAACCCATGTACTATAAACTATACTGATTCTATTTAAATACTTCAAAGCGGCCCGTTTGAATAAAATAGGTATTTAAAAAAAGTCTATTCCACAAATACATGTAGAAACTTGCATGTCAAAAATATCTGGGTACTTTATTCGACACTGTACTGAATTTAAGAGTTGATTAACAAAATGATGGAAAACGAGCTTTCTATAATTATCACTAGATACATTGAACTATTAAAAGACATTTTAATGCACTTGTGGGCGGGAGCGAATCGAAGAAAATACCCCGAATCAGCTGAACCAACTTTACCAAGCATTCAAAACGTACCCTAGATATCTCATGGACCCATTTATTTGGGATTTGTTTGAATTTACTCTCGAAATTCAATAACAAGGCAACAATTACATTAATGTACATTGGGTTCTTGGTCCATGTTCAAATAGCGCATTTGGCCTACCTCATAATAATGATGTTTCTTATGTTCTATTAATTTATCAATCTCCATGATTTTTTTAAAGTGGAAATTCAAAGAAAATCACAAATAATTATGTCAACTAATGTATCACTAGAAACTGGTAAGCTAACAGATGGCCATCGTACAAGTTTTAGGTCAATACATACCGGGTGATTTATACAAATTAAAATACAACCACCTCCATAGTAGCTAGTATATACGAGAAATTCGCCAGAAAAATAACGATGTTTTAATGACGTCACAATATGTACCAATACTGCCCAAGCAGACGACATCCCATAAAGAATGAACATAATTGCAAAGCTATTATTTGTCAAATTATAATGGGTTAAGTGTATATAAATGTGATGACATTTCAAACCATTCAAAAGGGGATATGAAACCGATTCTGATAACTAAAATCTTTTGTTTGTAAATACACAGGATAAGGGGTTAATTAACAATCAAAGAAACCAGACTTTCAACTTGAACCCCCCGGAATGATATTAAGGACGGCATTTGTTCCCTCTTGAAACGCAGAACATACCGCGGTGTGTGCTGCTGAATATACAATGGCGTCTTATTTTGTTTACAAGCGACAGATTTCTTTATTTTTGTATCGCTGCATTTGTTATCAAAATAAAAACATGCGCGGGGTTAAGAGTGAGGCAATATATTATACATTTAGCCTGACGGTAGTGAAGTAAGAGAAAGAATTCAAGAGAAGATGAAAATACAGGCACTGAAAATGTGTAAGATGTCATGGGACATCGTCTGCTTGTGCAAATCATGTCCATACTGTGATGTCACACATCTCAGCAGCGTTCGGAGAGCTCTTCATGTGCTATAGCGGGGCTGTATTTAAACGTTTTGTAATTTATAATAATCATTACTTCGCATGTTTCCAAGCATTGAATTCGGATAACCTTGTCGAATCAAAGTTTCAACTTTGCAATAATGAAAATAAAGTTAATTTTTAAAATCAATGAATATCTACTTTAAAGAATGTAACCCGGGAACGTATGGAGTTTATTGTTTGCAAGAGTGCTATTGCTCTCCACGTAACTAGTGTACCAAGGATACAGAGTTGCAGTCAGTTATCATTTGAAAGGCACTCCCTGCTTTTTGTCTATTATTCGTTCTCCTATCTAGTATTACGATTAAGACTTCCGCACATAATTTGTTAGACGAACTGGAAGTACTTCTACAATATTCCCAAGTTCGTGCTCTCCAGTTAAAAGCTATATTCTAAAAGCATCATATTTTGAACACTTGTTGTTTTTCCCATAGTGGTAAATTTAAACCCTGTCGCATGTAGGCAAGATGTGTTCATTGGATGAGGGGGCGAATGCATTCATCTAAAATACCTAATCATTTCCTTGTTTATTATCGTTTTACGTTTTTTTTTACAGTTCGAAGTTCCCCCATTCAGGACGTTGGCTGTGATACACGTAAGCTCACATGGGTTTATAAGTCAAAATAAGAATAAAAGCGTGTCAAGATATGAGGCAGAAAACCTCAGCTCCTTTAAAAAAAAAATATAACGTGTAAATGAATCTCATTTGCGAGCAACAAATAATAATGATAATACTAATTTCAATTTTTTTTTGGAGAGAAAGTACTACTTCAACTAGTACTATGACTACTATTTCCAGTTCTACTACTACTGATAGTAAAACAAGTAGTACACATATTAGGCATTTGTACTTCGCCATCTATCTATAACTTCTATTCTCAGGCGCACTTCTATCAAACATCCCAACTTTCCAATCTCACATAAGGCATTTCAAGATGTTCCTGGAATAGATGTTTTAAAACTTGGAATATTACGCAACTTATAACATCACCACCATATTTGTCAGTACAAAATCTTAACAGTTTGATGGCTTCATAGGACTCTGTTAAATTCAACTTTCGTTCAATGTTGTGTATACCCAAAATACATTTACTTAATTTGCAAATGACAAGTTCCGTTTACCTATATATTCCAAACTTATTTCCAGAACCCGCAAGTGTAGGAGCCCTACAGTTTTTACCATCCACCACACAAATTGAAGTCAGCTGGGAACTGTCATCTAGCCTATGCTCCCCTGACTACTATATCATACGCTACAGTCTCTATCAGAAGCTTGCCTGCTCTTCACCAGAAACCACCCCTACAGAGTTTGAATTGAACACCAACGTCACGCAATACAATAATGTAACTGGGTTGGAGCCTTACTCGCAATACCAGATCACAGTTACAGCTGTAAATGGTGCCGGGCAGAGTGAACCCACGATCGGCTATTCAGATACCAGGCCAGGACGTGAGTAATGAACTAATATAAGTCCGTGTGTCACAGTCAATAATAAATATATTTAAAAAAAACATTAAAAAAACATAACTTTCTTATTAGTTTTCCGATTTTGCTCAAACTTTTTTTGATTGGTTTGTCTGATTGTTCTGTTTTTATTGAAAGTAAGTTATTTTTCGAGTGGAGTTGTCCTTTAAGGGGTCCAAAAACGTGGGCTATTTTAAAGAAAAGGGGTACTTTTTCAAAATGGTACACAATCCTACTGTACGCGCCAGTATACTCGTTTAGGGGTATAGCCGTCAGGTTAGACCAGGGGTGAAAGAGTAATCATAATGCCCATTAGCGAGACTCCCGGCCGCCGCCTGCCGGTCTTTAGATCTTCATGGGATCAAGATGGATACCCGCAATACCGACCCAGGCCTACCAGTCTCACGCCTATAGCTGGTCCCTTATGTTTTTATGTGACCAGAATTTTACCTTTTATATTTTTCTTTGTTGCTCAAGGGGAGGGGGGAGAGGTGTTTAGTATTAAAACACGACTCACTATGCCCCCCCCCCCCCCATTGAGCAAAATATCGGCCGGCACGATTTTCAAATTTCAGCACACTAAATTTCAAATTCATTTCAAATCCCCCCCCCCCCCCCTCCCCCCCCCCCCCTTAGAAATCCTGGATCCACGCATGCTTAGACCCCGGGCTAATAAGCATAATATAATTTACTTATAACAGTTAACAACGTGATATGTATTATTATCCGTGTTGTAATTATACATGTGGGATATAGTATACAGGAACAAAGTTGTTATTGGTCCAAAGCTCGTCACGTGATATTAATTGCGAGGATCGTAATAAAGATATTTCACTCCCGGTCATGAAAATATAACCCTTTGGGAAAATATAACTCCCTTCAGTGGTCCGAAAATGTTATATCATACGCCAGTCAAATAGGTTTTAGATTCCCTGCATATAACATTGATTTAAAAATATAATTTTCAAGAATTTTGCTCTTTGCAAATCATGAATGGTACTGTTTGGTTGCGATGTATATACCCTTCAACCTTCACGCTAGCCTTACTAAGTTAACGAATAACACGTCACATTTTAACGGATTTAGGTACGTTCTCTCATATTTCTGATTCACTTTAGAACCATCCAACATTACAAATGTTAGGATTAATCCAGAAAGGACGTCTCCAACACGATTAGGATTCACCTGGCAACCTCTCAACTGTAGAAATGCGAATGGAGTGTTCTGGTACTACTTTGCAAGAATCTACAAAGATGGTGATGCGAGTAGGTTTCCGGCTGGGAGGACATACTTGGATGATGACTTGTCATACTCATCAGTAGAGTTCAATGGTCTTGAGGCATGCACGATGTACGAACTGCATATCAATGCCGGCAACCGTGATATGGTCTATGTCGGAAATCTGTCTCATGCTATCGGTGTAACAGGAGTCACTTGTAAGTGTCGAATAGTACAATAGAGAATAAATGGTTTAATCACCCTTGTGATGTCAGATTGCCCTGTTATGTTGAAGAACTTCAATTAAATGACTTTTGTTCCAAAACTGCATGGTTAAGTAATATTTGTGGAAGAGATCCACATTCTTATAGTCTTTACGTTATATCAGGCGACATTAAATTTGTAACGTTTTCATAAAGAATTTGAAACATGAAAATGATAGTACGGGGCGGGGATTCTTAACTGAATACGTAAGCCTCTTATCATTGAATATTTACATACGTCATGCAATATATGCTGTATTTAATGATAATTATAATTGACTGTGGTTCAGATATGGACCCTGTATTGATTTGAGAGCTTACAGTTATCAAAAGTGGAAAAGGGTCCTGATAAAATTATAACAAAATATAAACATATACAATCTGTTTCTTGTTTCACACTTGTGTCCACCGCATTATGATGCTAAAGGCGCCCCAATTAATATAACCTAGCTTTGGGCAGGCTTCCAATTCGTATGCTCACTGTAATCAAGGATACCTGTCTCTTGGATAGAAAGAAAAAAAAACATGTTCGATGTTTACACAGATACAAATTTATTATTTTGGCTTCATCTTTAGTTACAGAGAAAATTAAGCTGGAAGTTCATGAAAATGTAATGAGACGGTGTTGCAAGACTGGCAGTCGGTTCTCTGTGTTATGGCTATTGGTTGGTGTAATATAACCTTCTATAATACAAACCGCTATCCTGAAATATACGATATTTCGCAAGATTACAAATATTTTTTTTTTTTGTGTGTGTTAAATATAGTCACAAATGCATCCGCTTATGCAACTGGGAATCAACTAAGAGTTCAGTGGAGTGTTCCGTCTCAATGCAATGTGGATTACTACAGGGTATCATATCAACTCATCTCACGTAGAGCATGTCAAGATGTTCCTGTAGATGTTTCAGTCTACGAACTCAACGTCACATCAGTTTCCACAGATATCCCAAGAAACCTTTCAAACTTTGGATATTATACAACTTATAACATTTCTATCATAGCTGTGGTAAGGGGAGAGGAGAGCTTACCCATCAATGTTATTGGAGACACACGAGGTGGAGGTAAATAAATAATCATGCTATCTACGGAGGAGAGACTGGAGGGGGCAGAGGGGCACGTGCTTCGGTTGGCATTTGAAGGGGGCGCAAACAAAAAACGAATGAGCGAAAGAGAAAGAGTATAAAGAAAAGAAAAATATAAATAGCACTGTATATTTTTTTTCATGTAGGAATTAAATGCGAAAGTTTCTGAAGCTTGCTCGCTTTGCTCAATGCTATATTCCTTCAGGTTCCGAATTGTCGCGCCCCAATATAAGACATATTAATGCCTTTGCTTGCTCCCTATTTTATAATTATCATCGGCCTCTTGTGAAATATAAGACAAAGGACAAATACAAAACCGTATGAAGTGATTTGTAATTGTTTAACATTTGAAAGAAATCTTAAATTGTACAGGTCCTTTAAACTATAATCCCTATAGGTACGCCACGGAATACTAGATTTTGTAATGCATGACATGACAAGCAATTCCACTTCATAAAACACGTATCAAATCATTAGTTTTTCCTAATAACCTCTGCAGTGTTCTGTAGGCCCGGGAAGACCAAGGGCCTACTACTTTTATTGTAATGATCGTTATGACGGAAACCCTTACATGACCTTACGATGAGATTCTAAATTATAAGAGATTATTGTCACTTTCTGTAATGACACTTCAATATTTTGTTAAGGTTTAAATCGAAATTCCGTGTTCGATTTCTGTTTTCGATTTACCTTTTACAACTATTTACATTTGCTATGTTGTTAATTCATTATTCAACACTTTGACTTTCTTCACAGAACCCTCTGCCATCGAGTCAGTGTCGTACACCTCTACTGCTCACTCATTGCACTTTGTGTGGGAGGAACCCTCTTGTGAAAACCTACAAGGTGTTTTGGATGGCTATGACGTCGATCTCTATGATCCTACTGGTGGGGGTAGACCTGTCCAGGATACAATGACCATACGACGAAATGATGTACGAATAACTGGTCTTGATGCTTGCACAGAATATCGCTTCAGAATAAGAGTACTTACTACCCAACTGAGAAGGAGTGAATGGCATATGGAAATGGCAATGACTAATATATCAGGTTTGCTAAATAAGATGAAGATGTGTTTTGTTTATAAATAGTTGAATTGCGCGATTTGTCCGTTGTACACATTGCACAATTGGCGATTAAAGAGTAATTGCTTTATAAGGGACGGTGTGGGAAATTACATGTTTTATGTTTCAAATCAAATCAGCTTTAATACAGTCCATCGCTTGACGTTGCTCCAAGATAGGAGCAAAACATAGATCCGAAAACCAAAGTTTCATTGAAGTCAATACATATGTTTAAGATATCGATTGTATTTAATATAACCAAAGTATAATCAATTCATTATTGGGAACTTAAATTAGCCCGAATGAAAATTATTCATTTCTGTACACTTATAAGCTTCTGGAATGCCGGTTATTACAGAGCTTACCCAACATCAGGAAGACAGTGGCACTACTGGTCTAACAGTCTCATGGCAACCTCCTTCATCTCTTCCATGGTAGCCTACGTATATACCATGAAATAAACTACTATGTTCTTGAAGGGGATATGTGTGAGGATACCCCGATTGATCATATAATCAATTTAGCAGGGACTGTCAATGATTCAACTTTCACTTTCACTTTCCTGGAGTTGCGTACCAGCTCTAGGTACAGCGTGTTCGTGAGAGGCAAAACCAGGAGCGGTTAGGGTGGTTTGGATTCCCAAGTAGCTTACATCTCCATCTTATTTGTCAAATACAAAGTCTTTTTATTTTGATGGCTTCATAGAAACAAAATGTAATTCAATTTTCGTTCAGAACCTCCAAGCTTTCTTGAAGCTAACATAATCATCCAAGATGTGACCTCTCACTCGATCCGCATACGATGGACACCTTGGAATGAGACTTATGATCATGGTGATGGGCCAGTGATTGGATATCGAGTCTACTACAACACACACGGACAGGATGACATAGCCAAGGCCCCAGGACATCTCATCATAGATACAACTTTAACCATCAATAATTTGACACGGGACACAGAGTATGATTTCAGAGTGACGGCTTCGAGAGAGGGGCCAGTGGGTGAGGGGGTGTTCAGCTCAGTAGCAGGAACTAGGACAAAGTGTACTGGTAAGAGCAGTAGATAATTATTGTGAAAACTAATAATTACTGGATCATCATCATCATTTGATGGCCGTAATCTAGAAGGAGCTCACTTTTTGACGTCACTCGCTCTTTTCAATCGTGACCCTATTAACGTCTTCTAACTTAACCCTAAAAAGAACGGGCTATTTGAGGTCTTAGTACGGCCGGGGGGGGGGGGGGGGGAGAGGCATTATGGCCATTGAATCTCTTGTTTTTATAATTTATTATGTATTTCACTGTTTTTTTAACTTATGTATTTTATTGTTTTTGTTTTTTATTTCATTTTTTACTACAATTCAACTATTTTGTCTCCCAAAACAACCACCTATACTTTAAACAAGACCCAATAACCAATGTTTAATCTATTGTTTAATCCGATTTTCGAAGAAAAAAAATTAAAAATGCGCAAGACTCGAAAGAAAAAAGTCAGCGAGCGGCGGGGCGCCATCCATATGCGTTCCCGAGCAAAATGAAATGTATCTATTGTCATAAATTGTATACAAAATATTAAAAACAAAATATTCAACCTAGCGGTTACCAAAAATGTTCCGCCGTTGTCTTTTCTCGAGAGAAAGAAATTTTTAACTACTACACAATTTTGTTAACCGTTTGCATTTGATATCATTATGGATAACAGGGACCCTTTGTAAAGAATATATACATAAATGCAGCATATTCACCTACCAAATAATGATAGATATGTGAGCGACACAAAATCGTTGTAATTTGACAATAATATTTGCAATCAAGCTTACGAATTGTACATAAATGGAAATAAAGTGGCCGCGATATTATCATAAGTAATTACAAATATGATAAAAGAAATAGTATAGTATTAATGACTGCTTTGAGAGAAATAGTTGTTTTTATACGCTCAAGGGAAGGTTAGAATTGTGCTATTGACCGAGGCGTGCCGAGGGCAATAGCCCAATTGTAACCTTCCCGAGAGCGTATAAAAACAACTATTTCTCGAATATTAAAGCAGTCATTAATACTTTTATATGCCGAAAACAAAAGAGTCAACTAATGACACCACCTTATCTGCACGGTTGTTTTTATGAGTGTATCTTTGAGAGTAGACTAGATCTAGATTCTAGTCTAAGCAAGATATTTTTACAATTTTGGGGGTGGGCCGGCCCTGTGGGGAATATGGAGAAGAACCTGCGCTTTCATATGACACCTCACTTATTGAGTATCACCTTCAGGATCACAACAGATTATAAAGGTTTGAATCTCGAATTGAAAAAAAAACTTGACCTTTTTTGCATGGTCGCGGAATGCACGTAGACTGCATAGAGAATGCATTGCGTACAATCTCTATGGGAATAATTTTAACACACATCGGGTGCGCTGACATCTAGATCTATTTTCATCTAGAGTCTATACGTCTATGCTTTTTCAGCAACTAAACGAACATGTTTATGGATAATTTCACGTACCCTTTTTGTTGTTCTTGCTGTCAGCGAGTCTTGCATTTGATAAGTTGAAATCTTGGGAGAGATTCTTGAGCCATTTTTGTCTTGTTTGGAATTGTCTTGTCTTGTATGAAAATACCGACCAATTTTTCGCACACGTACGGTATCCTCGATCGCTCAAACCATTTTTTAACATGTAAACCTATGGGGTAACCATGGAGACTGACCTATTTTCCCAATAACCATGGTTATTGGAAAAATTGGGCCGGTTTTACCATGGTTACTGCGAATTTTCGGGAACAGTTAAAGTTTATGAATGCAATTTCGACCAATCAGATTGCTGGATTACTTAAGTGAGGTATATAATACAGTTTATTGCATATAATTATGATCACATTTTTTCTCCTGATCATTAGGACCTTAATCCATTGATGTTCAAAAAGACCTTGATCTATTAGTTTACATTCAATTTTTTGAAAGGTTCTCGTTTGTTAAGTGTCTCGCTCTCAAATGTAGAGCTGGTAGATTTTAACTGAATTTAGTGAAATTCACCCTTAAAGAAAAGATTCGGTTCTCGGAAGAAGTGAACCATAATTTGTGAGCATTATCATTGTTATTATGCAAGTGCGGAAGTAAATCAGATAAAAGATGTTCCCTGAAAAGCATGGCTCTTCAAATGCTTTCATATTCTAAATATGGCATGTAATAACATACAAGTCGGGACAGATTGTTATGCCACATGTTCGTGTAGCCCCATAAACATATTTCTGTGTACAGTGCTTGTAATTTTACCAAGACTGTTTTAAATTGCAGAACACACCACTTTTACGCTATATGATCAACCTTTTCTGATTGATTCCACACCAGAACTCAACTTTAAGGCTAACGAATAAGCCAGTTGATAGTTGCAATCTGAGCATAAGTAGATAAGCAGATATTAAGAAGAACAAATTGTGAAAAACACGCAGACAAAATACTGGATACGTGCTCATGAAAGTTATGTAATCATTATTCATTTATGCAAAAGCAGTGCACTCCATGATATACAAGTGGAAGCAGGCGCGTACGCAGGGGGGGGGGGGGTGTTTGGGGTTAAATCCCCCCCCCCTCGAGTTTTTTTTATGTGTATGTTTTATGCATGTCATTTTGGAAACCCCCCCCCCCCCTTTGAGATTTTTTTTTTTTTTTTTTTTAAATAAATTTAAAAACAAAAAAAAATGCCCATGGCTGACCTTAAAAAGGTGACCTTACCCCCCCCCACAACTGGACAAAATGTCAAATTTTTGAGACCCCCCCCCCAAAAAAAAAGGATCCTCTTACCCCCCCCCCCCCCCCCCCCCCCCCCCCCCCCCCCCCCCGCTTATTCAGCGACTGGCTGAGTCGTTGCGATTTTGTTTGGGACTCTAAAAATTAAAAAAAGTGTACGCTTACCCCCCCCCCCCCCCCCCCCCCGCTTATTCAGCGTCTGGCTGAGTCGTTGCGAAATTTTAGGCCCGATTTGAAACCCCCCCCCCCCCCCCCCCTTGAAAACATCCTGCGTACGCCACTGGGTGGAAGTATTCTTTGAAAAGGGGAAACAAAGGGCTATTCGTGAAGCACCTCCATCGCTGTAGGAGTGATTATTTCAAAATGTACAAAGTGGAACCTCTTCATGTTTTGAAGATGTGTGGATACTGGGGGGTCATTGGGGACATGTGCTAACCATGAACTGGTCTATTATCTAGACAGCACAATACAAATTGTACATGGCGTGAATATTCTATCATAAGCTTTACTGACCAATAACTGAATTACAAATATGAAACTTATACGTCTTCGTTTTAATGATTTTGCAGCACCTTCTGAGCCCCCTGTTTTGTCTGTGAGAAATAGAGGTCGATCATTAATCACGTTGGATTGGGAGGTAAGCTAGAATAAGGCACAGAATGCACAGAATTTCTTACAATTTT